>JABUQX010065875.1:10000-42359 GCA_015478945.1 Trachelipus rathkii | reverse complement strand
CGGACCTTGCCGGACTTTAGCATTGAGAAGGACTGCCACTATTCCGACAGCATCGTAACTATTGCACCGGATCGTCCTGACCAATAATCTTTCCTGTTTATGGCACGTTTCATCCAATGGATCATTTTAGTACTTATAGCTAATTATGAAAACTAAGAGATTACTTGTCAGTCCATCGCAGTACATTGGTGTTTGTTTACAGGAGTTGCAACTTCGTGACCGTAACCTTTTTGCAACCTTCAAGGTAACAGGGAACCCGCTCATGTTCCCCGAATCGTAGGTGCCAGCGCAGAGGTGCAATGATCCTGCTTCACGAGTCTGCCCCATTCCCTCTCCACTCCGCTGCATGCCGTAGCCGCTTCGTGTCCATTGTGAAAACACGCCCTCTACCGGTGTGCTCCGGTGTACCTTAGCGCCCAGTGTATATACACCACGAAGGACCTCGTCGATTTTTGCGCGAGTCTCCCACCGCCCATGTTAGTCCTCGGTGAATTTAACCTCCACCATCCTTTTTTGGGTGATTCTGTTCACGTGACCCAATGCAATTAAGTTATTGAGGATTTTCTGTAGGATTTCTCAATTGGATGTCTCAAACGACGGGCCTTCCAACCTTTGAACGTTTCGATACTGGCACCTCTTTCTGTGTCGACGTCTCGTTATGTTCCATCTCGTCTTTAGATCGTTTTGGGTGGGAAAGGTCATCTTTCCTCAGTGGTAGTGACCACTACCCTATCGTGATACCATACTTCAGCCCCAGTTCGCAGCTACCACCTTATTCTGGCTGGCGCTATGACAGAGCAGACTGGTCTTACTTTCATCAGGCCACTTACTATCCCATCTTTCCTGCAACTAACGTGTTCCGTCGCCGGCGGATGCCTTCACTTACTATCAGGAAGTAATCCTTCAGGCGGCTACGGAGCATATACCCCTTTCATCTGGGACCCGGAAATCAACAATCCCCTGGTGGAACCAGGAATGTGTCGGGCTAATCGTGGAAAAGCCATAAGTGTATTAAGCTGTATCAAACAGACTCCCATCCACCTTCCAACGGATCGTTTAAGGCGTTCAGCGACCCACTCCCGGCGTATTAATCGCCGTACGCGGAAACAGTTTTTTCGCACATACGCTTCCACCGTTAATTCTTCTACCCCTGTATCATCGGTCCATAAAAAGGTGCGAAAATTTTCACGAAAGCACCATGCAGATCCGCCTATTATCCTCGTTTACAGCCCGCAAACCTCTGAGGTCATCTCTACTCCCGAGGTCGTGGCGACGAGTTGGTTATCACTTTCGCGTCCTGCTCAGGCGGCTCTGGTATCCTGAACCTTTTCTTTCTGGTCGCTTGCGGGTGGAGTTTCCCGATTGTTCCGGTTTTCACCTGACAGACCTGCCATACAACAGGCTATTCACCAGGCAGATCCAAGACGCCTTCAAGCTTCTGCGGGGATGGAACGCACTGGCACCTGACGGCATCTCCTCCAGAATGCTTCGGACATGCTCCATCCACTGCCAACTGCCGTCCTTTCTCGGCTTAGTACTATAAATTATGGGGGAAGGGTCTTCCCTCAGCCGTCTGATGGTTACTGCATATATGGCACCATTCCCAAAAATTGGAAGGATCCGACTCTTCCGATAACCATCGCCCTATTCATTGACCTACAAAACATGTAAGCTCATGGAGAGAATGGTACAGGCTCGTTTGCCCACGTTGGGAGCAAACACTCCATGCATTTTCCGACAACCAATTTGTTTTTCGTCGCCATCGCTCGACCCGGGATCGTCTCCTTCGGTTGGATCACCACATTCGTGCTTCCAACAAATTGACCTTGGCCGTCTTCTTTGACCTCAAAAAGGCGTATGTAGCACGTTGAGGTTGGGGGTTTTGCGGACCCTTCCACTCCTTGGGACTTAGGTGGCAGACTTCCCCTCTTTCGCTTCTGTTATTATTGCAGATCGTGGGCGTTTCAGGTGCCGTTGTGGTACCAAGCGTCGAATCGTTTGTCCTGGGCGAAGGGGTACCGCCAAGGCAGGTGTACTGACGTCGTTGCTTTTCGCAGATATCGTTTTCAATGGGGTTGTCGATATGCATCCCCAACTCGGTGCATTGCTCCCATTTATGTTTACGATCTTTGCCGCTGTACATCGTCGTGGAGCTAAATTCCTTCTAGGAACGTCAAAACAAAGGTCGCCATGCGATGAGGGTTCCTCCTGGGGCTCTGCGCGTGGCATTTACATTCTCCACGCGGAAAAACTACAGCCGTACTTTGCCGGAAAAATCCCGTACGTAGGAAGGTCGCCTGCAATCGCCTCCAATATTACGCCTTGCTATGACCTCCCCTATCCGTGTGGAGCCGAGGGTGTGGTTCCTGGGTAGGTTACTCGATGAGCGCCTCACGTACTTTCCTCATATTACTCTCCTCAAAGAAAATTGCCCCGGTCCTTGGATCTCTTACGGGCACCGCACCTCCCAAGACTTTGGGTCCGGACAGAAAAACCATTTGAGTCCACCTTTATATCATGCTGGGCAGGTCTAAACTGCTTATGGTTGTGCATATATGGGCAAACTTCCAGTCCTACCTCCGCCTTCATTGACCCCATTAAACTGAAGGTTGAGAAATTGCCACGGGTGGCATCCGTTCCCTCGCGAGGGAAAGCCTGGAGGTAGAGGCCTGGGTGATGCCCCTGTCCTGGCGGAGGGATTCAACTCAGTGCTCGCTGATTCATCCGTCTTTCAGGTTCCTTACCTCCGTCGCCTTGACACCTATAATAGAGCGCGTCCGCCACAACCCTTATTGGCCATTTGCTGGGGTTGTTTACTTCCATCTTCGCTTCCTCGACCTTCCCCTCAGCGATCGGTCATGCAATATGATTTACCTTCTACCCTATTCACAGTGGGTTTCTCCCGTTCCTTGCTTCTCTCATGGATCCAGTCATGAGTAAGACGGAGCCACACCCTGTTCAAGATGAGGGATTCCTTATGTCTCAGTGGAGGTTCATAGCGATCTATGAAGCGGTTTACACCCGGATTGGTTCCAAGACGGAAGGAAGGGGGTAAGAGCTTCAGCATGTATTCCGGACATCACTGGTATCCCACCCTGATTTGTCTGTTTTTTCAGCGAACTGATAGGCTATGTCTCATGGACGCGTGAATAGATCGAACCTTCCGGCCCGTGGTGGTAAATTATACAATCTTTTCCGATTCTCGGAGCGCTCTCCAGTCGTTGCTCGACCGGTCAAGCCGTAACCCTTTGGTCTGTGCCATTCAACAGTTCCCTCTGTTTGTTTACCTGCGGCAGAACCCACAAACATTTTAGTTCTGTACTGGGTTCCATTCCCATGTGGGTGTTCCTCGAGTAACGACAGGCGATGGGGAAGCGCAAACAGGAGACTGCACGAAGGGGGTCGTGTGCCCCAAACCTTCCTCGCTGTGCGACTGGGCCATTTCTCGCTTACAGAATTCTCCCCTCTTTGCGTCGGGGGCTTTCTCTCGTGGCTGGCAGTCAGTTGGGCGGAGGATGCTCGTGGCACCAACCCGTCCTGGCCGGTGGCCTTCATTCTAGAGGAGGAGTCGGCCTCAGAGGTGGCCTGGCTCGACTGCAGTCTAGTCATACAGATCTTCACCATGAGTTCTTGGTCGCGGAGGGATCCCCCCGACCCTAACCTATTTTTGCTCTCCAGTTGCCATCTCGGCCCTTAGAAGCAAGGCTCTTTCCTGACATTTGCTAACCTATACCTCTCAGGCATCCCTTCAGCACATCTTATCCAATCATCTCATTTTCGTTAGTGATCGGCATTCTTTGCCTTGATTTGAAACTGAACAGCTTGTGTAAGATAAAACTATCTCAGCTTGTTCCTCTTCGTTCCGTTGGAATCCCTTTCGTTAGTTTCCAAACGGTATAGCCGCAATGTCTTGATGTGCTTGTGGAGATCCCTGTACATCCACTCAAAAAAAAAAAAAAATTAGTTATTTATTTAACAGTTTTCTATTAAGTTTTGTAAAATAAATTGTAATTTTTTTAATTAAATCTTTTAAATATATTGTATATTATATATTTTAGGGAAGTTTGTAAATAAGGTTTTTCGAATATACTTTGCATAAAGGAGTGCGTTTTGTGAACCCTACTGAACTCTCTCACTACAAGCTTTTAATTCATTATTTCAGTTTTAAAATTTTATAGCTGATGATATAACCAAGAATATATTGTTAATAAGCGAGACGACAGAGCAGTCAAAGAAGACAGTAAAGTTTTTAAATGGTTGAATTTCACAAGGTTGTAGTAACACCCGCCGTATGGCACAAACCAGGTAATTGAGAACAAGATCAGAAGCTGAATGTTTGGCGACTCTTAAGGCCAATGACACACCAGCTACAATTTTGTTTTGAGTGTCGGTCCATGAAACGCTGCCCATTTTACCTCCTGTCAAACTTCGTATGAGAGTCCATTGTATATAAATCCTCGTTTGAAAGTTGAGTCGAACACAAAATAGATGGTTAAAAAGTAGAATTGAGGATGGAAGGCTTAAAACGGAGCCTTTAAAATATCTCGATTAACAGAAAAGGAAATAGGTCGAGCAATCGGCAACCCGTTGAAATGGAACAACAAAAAACTATAAAAGAAGGAAGTGGCCAAAAGAAGGAATTTAAATAGCGAAACCATGTTATACCTGTAAAAGCGCTATTGAATATAATTAGAATGATTTGGCTAAATATAGTGACTTCTGAAATGGAGACTAAAAAGTAATGCCTAGGTTGTGTTCGTCTCCTGGTTATTCATTTGTATATGATGGGGTTATGAAAGAATTAGAGGGGGTGTTGGCAGGAAATGGTGGTTAGAATGATGGAGGAAATGGAGATGAGTGGAGGGTGCCCAACCTTTATATGCGGCTGAATTGTTTTTGTGTGCGCGATCTGAAACGAGAGTTTTGAAAGGATTGGTAAGAGATTGGCATGTGCTGTAAAAGGAGGGGTGTGAAAGTTAAACGTAGATAAGAGTAAGGTTTATGGTTGTGAGTGAGGACAGGTCCTCGGAGTCTCGTTATCGTTAGATGGTGAGCAGCAGGGACAAGTGTCTGAGTTAATATTTAGGGTATATGTGGATGAGAAGGGAACGGATGATGCAGAGCGTAGTGGGAAAGTTGTCGAATGCAGGAAGGTGCGCTGGTTGCAATTAAATCATTGGTGAATGTAAAGGACCTAAGTCTGGAGTGCGCTGGGGTGTTTTGCATGGAGGTATGTGTTACCTGTGTTATTGTATAGTAGTGAGACTATGGTCTGGGAATAAAAGGATAGATCTAAAGTTCAATGTGTGCAGATGGACAATCATTAGGGGAGTTGCGAGGTTGAGAAGAATTGAAACAATGAGGAATGAACGTATTAGGAGTTGTGTGGTGTGAAGAAAGGAATAAAAGAGGAGAGATTAAATGAAAGTATATCGAGAGGTTTTGTTTGGTCATGTGAAAAGATGAATGATAGCGTTGGTTAAGGCGAGATTATAGTGCGAGCTGTGTTGGGAAAACCAACCGGGCTGGAGAGAACCGAAGAAAAAAGCGGATTGAGTCACAGTTAAAACGAATGTTTGAAGGAGAGAAATGCGAGGTTTGCAGAGGCGAGAGAAAAGGTGGGTTAATAGGAGTGAATGGCGGGGTTTTGCGAGGGTATGGTTGTGGCCCACCTGGGCCAAGGGATGGAACCCTTACACTGACGATTTTACCATAAGTGAGGGTTCCGTTTCGGGCGATCCCGTGAAACGCTAGGGGTGGATTTTTTGACTGCGGAGAGTTCTCACTAATATGGTATAAAGGGGGCGTCAAGGCTGGGCTTTCTTTTCGACTTTTGTCATATTCTTCTTGCTTTTCTTTTCCGATGCTTGTCACGCACCTTACTCCTAGTCTTGGGAATAAAAAGGAAGATGAAGAAGAAGAAGAAAAGCCCATAGGTTGGATTGCTTGAAAACAAGTCTGGGGAAGTAAATATTTGTTTTAGTGGGAGGTAAGAAAAGTGAATGTACAGCCCTATGGAGTAAGGGATTCAATTTTGTTATGAATTAATTTTAAAGACTGCTTTTTTTTAAGTTATAATCATGAAAGGAAAAATTCCAATTACTAGTATAAAAGTAATAAAAGTGTGTGAATGACTGAGTAAGAATAGTATACAAGGTTAACATCACCTATGGAAAGAAGAAAAATGATAGATACAATAAGACCATCTGAAAGAAATTTCTAGACTATGTAGAATGGTGAAAAAAATTATTCTAAAGAAAAAAAAGGTTAGGATAGAAGAATTATATAACGTGGTTGTGGATATATATATAAAAAATAGAGTCGCATCTGAGAGCATACCATTGGTTAAAAGATTTAAAACAAGGGAAAAAGTGTGATGTGAAGGTAAATGATTAAAGATAGAAAAAGAAATAAAAAATAATTGAGAGAATCATCATTCAATTTGGAAAAATGCTGTTGGAAAATAGGGCCTATCAATATCAATGATTATAAAAAAGAAATAGAGGGAGAAACAAAAGAAAAACTAAAAAAAATGGTGTCAAAAGATTTTGGAAATTTTGGAGTAAATATTAAAGGAAACCTATTACACCAGTGGTAGGGCTGTCAATGGCCAATAAGTTTAATGAAGTTGTATCAATGACTTTAGGCGAGATAAATTTTAAGAAATTATTAGTATGATAGATATGGCCACTATCTATTGCCAAGAAGCCTGACTGAAAAGTTAAAAACAAAGGAAATTGGTAAAAATTTATGGAAAAATGGGTTGGAAATTTTTTGTTACACCAATGAAAATTTTATCAGATAATGGTCTAGAATTCAGAATGAGGAGTTTCAAATAATTAAGGAGCGATTCAATATAAAGATGTCAATAACACCTGCTGAGAGCCCGTGGAGTAATGAGCTAAGTGAGAGGATAGTAGGTCTTATTAAACATGCTATTAGAAAATTAAAAGAATTGATAATGCTAATATAAGTTTGAATTGGACACTAGCCACAAAGAATGGACAATAAAGGAGGATTTTATCCAAATCAGTTGGTATTTGGCATAAGTTTAGCAATAGCAAATCTTCTAGGGGGAAATAATCCACCTAGATTAGAAAGAGGTACCGAGTAAATTATGAGATTTAACTTGGATGCTGTGAAGAAAGTAAGGGAAATTTGTATACAATAAATGAAGAGAATCTATTTGTATTATCTTCGAAAGTTAACATAAAAAAACACAAAAACCACAAGATTAACAACTTTATGATAGTGTTTATATAAAAGAGATTGAGAAAAAGAATGGAGGTCCAGTCACAATAATTGGAATAGATATTATTATTATTATTATTATTATTATTATTATTATTATTATTATCACCCACCTTCTCTCCCGAGACTGAGGTAAGTGGCGTAACATGCAGGCGGAAGCAGAAAAAATAGTAAGAATATTGCCGCAAGTGAAAGAAAGCCAACCTTACCGCCCCCTTTATACTCGTCGCAATCAGAAAATCGTCGCAATCAGAAAATTCCACCCTAGGGCAGTTCAAGTGGCCGCGACGGACCCTCCACTATGGTAACTCGTCAATGGGGTTCATCCCTTGCCCAGTGGGCCACAACGCATATATCTCCTGCTCAACCCCCCGCGCATTCACTCCTATTATGCACCTTTCTTCTGGCCTCTGCCAAACTCACATTTATCTCCTCCAGACTCAACCCACTTTTTCTTCGGTCTCCCAGCCTGTCGATTCCTAGCACACTTACCACTATACATCCGCCTAAACCAACCGACTATCATCCATTCCTTATCAAATGACCAATCCATCTCAAATCTTTCATTTATTTCTCTAATTTACCCCTTTCTTCACAGCAAACAACTCTCTAATACCTTAATTCCTCATTTTATCAATTCTTTTCACAGCTAACACACTCCTAAAATTGTCCATATCAACACATTGTACTTTAGATCTATACCTCTTATTCCAGACAATAGTCTTACTACTATACACTAACACAGGTAACAACATACCCTCATGTAAGACCCTAGCGCACTCAAGACTTAGTCCCTTACATCCACCAACAGTTTAATTGCACCAGCCACCTTCCTGCATTCACAAACTTTCTACTTTACACTCTGCCCCTCCTTCCTTTTCATTTCAACAATTTATATCCTAAATATTAAAAAATCAAGACACTCGTTACCATTGCTCCACCAATCTAAACATAACTTGCACACCGAGGACTATCCTCACTCACAACCATAACTTTACTCTTATCTACATTTACTTTCAAACCCCTATTTTTACACACCCCGCCAAATCTCTCTACCAACCCTCTCAAACTCCCTTCAGATTCGCCACATAAAACCAAATCATTCCGCAGATAATAGGCTAGGGCACCCTCCACTCTCTTTCCATTCTCCATTCATCATTCTAACACCATCCCCTGCCACCCCCACCTCTAATTCTTTCATAACCCCACTCCATATACAAATTGAAAATACCCCAAGTAGACATAACACATCCTGCCTCACTCAGCTATTAATATTAAACCAATTAAGCTTTTGACTCATTTATTTCTTTATACAAACACCCTTCACTATCGTCTTACATACTGTACTTATGATGCCATTCAGAAGCTTACCACCAACACCATAAATCACTAACACCTGCCATAGAGGTTCTCTATTAATCCTATCTACGCCTGTTGCAAATCTATAAAACCTAAATACAATTTATTCTTTTCTCCCTCATTTTCTCAATAATTGTTTTAATGTAAAGATTTGATCCACACATTCCTCTACCACTTCTAAACCACCTAGTTCTCACAAGTCAGTTCCTCAAGTCCACCTCGACGATTCTTTCGAGCAAGAATTAACCAGCATATCATTTCCCACAACACTCAATAGAACTAATTCCCTATAATTTCTACAATTACCTTTATCCCCCTTACTCTTATACAAGGGTACAATTACTGCACTTCTCCAATCTCTCGGAATTATGCCCTCCATAAACGCTTTGTTACACAACTTCCAAATCCAATTATATCACCATTCTCGCTTTCGGTTGTTGAATCATTTTCACCAGCATTTCCATTTATACCTGCTAAATTACCGTTCTTTTCAACTTTCTCACTCTAAAAATTCATTACCTCCTTTACTAATGACCTCATCACCAAAAAATATATTTTCCTTCTTGCACCATCGAATCCACACATACACTACCACCTCTTCATTACTGCAATGTTATGCAGATTTTCGAAGTATTGCTTCCACACTTCCACTTCATCAGTAACGAAAGAACCATCCCCATTAATTATTACCCCTTATTCTCATTCTTAACTTTTCGCGCTTCCTTCCAGAAGAGCTTCCTATTCCCTTGTAGTCCCCATTCATCCTCCTTCCAAACTGTCATTTACAACTAATTTTTTCTCCTACGTATGCACCTTTTAGTATTTCTTTTCTTACCTCCTTATATAATTTCAACATCTTTCTTTTGAAACTTCATCCACTGGCTTGTAGTACATTCAACCATGCTTCTTTTTTACTTTTACCGCTGCATCACCTCTTCATCCCACCACGCACTGGAATTCTTACTTCCTACTTTAGTACATCCACATACTTCCTTTGCACTACTAACAACTGCTTCCAGATTTGTTCAATTTCAACTGGCTCACATTCAACTAATTACTACGAGAAGCTCGTAAATACTTATCCTATTACCTGTTCACTTAACTTCTCACTCTTCCTTCCTAATCACCTTCCTCTCCATCCCAAGCCCCACAATTTAAATTTTACAATAAAAACAACAATGATCCCGATCAATCCCATTCCATCAACCCTCTCAACCGACCTAACATCAACGCATTAACTTCAAGAACTTCAACACAAAATCAATCATACTTTCATTCAATACCATCTTTACCTACATCAACTCTAGTATACTTGTATAGTAAACATCTTGTGTTTAAAGAAAGTTTATTACTTACACAACATAACTAACTTTCAACAAAAATCAATGCACCTTCCTACCCATTCTCATTTCTCCCGACACCCCAAAGCACCTGTTATACCATCCCTTTTTTGATTCAGATCCCCCAACACTATCAACTTAAGTTCCTTCCTCAACATCCAAAACAATCATTCAGAAATGTAACCTCACCACGCAATCCGCCAGCTCTCTTCGAAGACATTATCACCTGTCAGTTGTGCGTTAGACCTACCATAGACCTTCTCAAACTTAAATTTGACCATTTGAATTCTAGATCACACACAACAAAATCTACTATAGCTCTGTGCCACAAGTCACTCATCCGAATTGCAAATCCTCTCTCCCCTCACTTCCTTTCCACACCAGCACAACACACATTTCACGCCACACCACTCATTTTCACCGTTTTCTTTTTTCATCTTTGCTTCAGTCACAGCGGAGCAAATCAAAATTTCGCCCTTCTAAATACAGTCATTCACCTCTTCTCCTTTCTCTTCACATATCCTCTGACATTCCATGTACCCATACGATTCATAAATTTTCGTCGAAAGATAGAAGGCCACTACATAGGGATATGGATAGGGATGTCTGTAAGATGTTGTCTAGGAGGAGGGTGTGGATACAAGTATGTGTATAAAGGTAGTGTCTGTAAAATGTCTGGTGGTGATGTGGATATGAAGGCCAAACAGAAAGGCTAACATAGGCAACTGGAATGTCATGGGAGGCCCTACATACCATAAGCCAAATGGGAAGGCAATTTCATCGCTGGCGAGTATACGCGCTACTATACTACCTCTATATTATTAAAATAGGAAATATACAAGGTGAGAATTTAAGGTTTGAAATATATGCTGATGCATAATTTCGAAATATAGATGAGCAAAATTCAAAGAATATGTTATTGTTGTAAGTTTAATTAACGAAAAAGGAGAGAAATGCCCATTATTTTTCTAGTATAGGATAGCAAACATGGCAGCTAAGCTCACGATAGAATCTGAAACACTTAGTCTAGGAAAAGCAGCCGAGGAAGCGATGTCCCACAAGCAAATTTAGGAAGAAAGATTAACAGGGATGAAAATATCCCAATTATTTTGAAAACTTAGTAAAACAAACTGCGTAAAGCAATTAAATCTACTTCAGGAGTTCAAAGTAGAAGGCTTAAATTGACATTGCGGCATTAATTAAAAGAAAAGTTAGAACGAAAGGAAAGAGAAAGAATGGACTGGGTTACCAACAATTAGCCGATACATTGACGAAAGGAATAAAGAACACTGGAATACATAATAATCCAGAAATAAAAGAAAGAGGAATTAAATTATAAAAGATAAAGATAATTCTATGTTTTCAATATTATTTATTTTTCTATCTAGTGAAAGAAGAGAAAGTGCGAGTTTTCTTTACCTAATTATTTTTTATCAAATTAGCAATTTAGATTTATGTTCAGTTTTTTATCTGGTCTCTGAAGTTAATATTAAATGTAGCTTGGGTTAGTGCCTCCGCTATCACGTATTAATGCACTAAAAATGCTCATGCATACCTCGGTTCCGGTGTATGTTTGCGTACCAAATGAGAGGCTAATAATAATACTAATAAAAATTAAATATTAACTTGAATATAAGAAAAAGAAAAAACTAAAAAAAATATATATTTATAAAAATATAAGAATTAAATCTAAAAATAGAAACAATTCAAGAACTCATAAAAGATGAAGAAAGAGCTCTTACTTCCAATGGAAGAAGATCCAAGAAAGAGCAGCAAGTCAAAATAACACAATCATAAACAATTACGCTTTCACATTTTTACTATCTGGGCAATAAGTCTTCAAGGAAATATAGGTTTAAATAAAAGAAATGTGTCATCTCTTTCCTGAACAGCCTTTATTTTTTTTTTCAAGTAGAATTAAGAGATAACCTGAACAGAGGAATTTAGTTGTAGATCAGAAAGAGACCCGAGCCATATACTTTAAATGAGTATGTGAACAAACAATGCACACAAGACAGCCACCTTTATATGAAAGGAGATATTGGAAACCGATTTTGCTAAAAAAAAAAAATAGTAGAGAGATAGTGTTCTACAACGTGAAAACAAGAAAATCAATCTACAAATGTACCACAAAGTCTAGAAACAAAATGACAGGGCGTATGCCCATTTATCTCAGAGGCCTTGGATTTCAATGGAAAAGGAAAGATTAGGGTAGTGGTCATTTTGTGGTCCCTGCCTAATGGGACACCCGAGACTCTTTATATACAAATATATACAAATTATATACAAATATATATATAAATACATAAATAATATATATGCACAATAGTTATAAATAAAGTATATATTATATATATATAATAATATATAGTAGATATATATAGTATATATTTATAGTATATATGTATATATATATATATGTAGGTTGTTATTAGTATACTAACTATATTATATATAGATAAATATATATATCTATGATATATTAAATATAATAGTATATATATAATAACACAAGTACACAATGACATAAATAAATATTTGGGACCACTTTTGTTTAAAAAACTTGATCGAGTTTCAAAGTTCTACAATTAGATTATGTAAAGATTTTCAATGCATCCTTTGTTGTTCAACGTCGCAGGTAATTGAATTACTCGTTGTGCTCCAAGGGTCTTAGCTTCCTCTTCATGCAAAACTTTACGATAGCTTTGTCCTTCGAGTTAATATCAAGACGTAAAAATATTATAATAATAGTAAAGACATTTTCTGAAAAAAAAAAATTAAATTTCAAATATATACTATACTATATATATATATATATATATATATCTTATATATATAGGTATATTATTATTGTCATATAGATAGTATATATATAATTATATAAGAATATATATATATTATATTAAGTATATATCATATTTATATATATATATATGGAATAATATATATTATATATAGTACCCTTGTATATCTTATATATATATATGTATTCTTTCTTTCTTTATCTACCTTCTTTTCCCAAGACTGGGAGAGGTGCGTGAGAAACATCGGAAAGAAAAGCAGTAAGGAGAACATGGACATTGTCTTAAAAGAAAGCTCTCCGCCTTACGCCCCTTCTGTACCATTAATAGTGAAACTCGTCACAGACAGAAATCCACCTAGAAGCTTCAGACGCGAACGGACACCTGCACATGGTAAATCGTCAATGCTACAGGGTTCATCCCTTGGCCAGGTGGGCCCACAACCATGTCCCATACAAAACCACGCCATTACATGTCATAATGTCATGCACCTTATTCTCCGCCTCTGCCAAACTCCCATTTCTCCTCCTTCCAGCGGGCATATCGTTATCACCGTACTCAATCCACTGTTCTCTTGGTTCACCAGCGGTCGCGTTCCAACACAAGGATGACTTACCCTCCAACACTAAATCCTGCTCTAAGCCAACCGACTACCATATCATCCTTTCCACATGACCAAACCCATCTCAAAACGATTTTTCATTTATTCTCTCATTACCCCTTTCCTTCACACCAGACACAACTCTCTAATAAGTTCATATCCTCATTTTTATTATAGATTCTGTTCTCACCACCTGTATCATTGCGCGCGCCTAATGAATTGTCCATCTGTTATCACATTGTATGACGTTTAGATCTATACTTCTTATTGCAGACATTCCTAGTCCTCACTACCATACAATAACACAGGTAACAACATCTCTACATCATGTAAGACCCTAGCGCACTCAAGACTTAGTCCCCTTTACATTCACCAACGATTTAATTGCAGCAGCAACCCCTTCCTGCCATTCACAATTTCTACTAAATCTGCATCATCCGTTCCCTTCTGATCAACACATACTAAATATTTAAACTCAGACACTTGCTCCAGTGCTCACCATCTAACATAACTTCACAGCTGGAGGACTGTCTCACTCACAACCATAACCTTACTCTTACTACGTTTACTATCAAGACCCATTCCTTTATACATACCCTGCCAAATCTCTTTACCGATCCTCTCAAACTCTTCAGATTCGCCACACAGAACCAATTATCCCAAAATAAGATAGTAGTAGGTTAGGTGCACGCTTCATTCATCACTCCGATCATTCTACAACCATTTTCCTGCCATCCCACCTCGAATTCTTTCTAACGCCCATCCATGATACAAATTCGAATAACCGGAGCACATAACACAACCTTTCTCACTCTCCTATTAATCCTAAAACCAATCACCATTGACAGCATTCCATTTATTCTTACCACGCTTCACCATTATCGTCATGAATACTTTTGATTCCATTCAGAAGCCTACCACCGACACATATATCACTAATACCTGCTAAAGCTTCCCTATTAACCTCTATCAGTACGCTGTTGCAAATCCCATAAAACTAAATATAATTTATCTTCTTCTACATCATTTTCTCAAATCATTTGTTTCAATGTAAAGATTTGATCACAACATCTCTACCACTCCTAAACGCACCTTGTTTTTCACCAATCAGTCTTCAGTCACTCGACGCACTCTTATGACCAAAATACCAGGATATATCGTTCCTACAACACTCAATAAATTTTATTTCCCCTATACAATTTCTACAGTTCCCCTTATCTCCCTTACCTTATTCAAGGGTATAAAGTACTATTACCGCTCTCCTCAATCCCTTGGAATAATACCCTCCATAAACGCTTTATTAACACAACTTCCAAATCCATCAATCACTCATCTCGCCTCCGCTCTTGGATCATTCATCACCAGTAATTTCATCTATACCTGCAGATTTACCATTCTTCACTTTCTCGCTCTACCCTTACTTTAATTTACTCTACTCCCCAAAACGACCTAATTCTTTTTTCACCATCAACCCACACACATTCAAACCCCTCATCATTACTGTTAATATTGTGCAGATTTTCGAAGTGTTCTTCTGCCACACTCCCTCACATTCCATATCATGCAGTTACAACATAGCCACATCCCTATTCATTAATTCTAAGCAATTCCTCTTATTCTCATTCTTTACCTACCACGCTTCTTTTATATATATATATATATATATATATTTATATTATATTATATCATAATATAATAGTATATATATATATTATTATATATATATAGCTTATTTATAAAGATGTTGACTCCAGGAACGAAAATCAATAAAAAATGGTAACGTAATTTCAATGATTTGAGTTTAAATACATTAGTAATTTTCTGATTGTTTCAAATGTAATTTTAATTAATATTAACAAAATTAGAAAGGAAATTGACATATATTTTTTGTGCTTCACACCTATAGTCTTATAACATGAGTAGCTTAGGCCGTGCTTAGGCTATTCTATTTCAGTTTACAATTGAAATGAATGTATACGTAAAGTTTTTAGAAACAAAATGTTTTAAAATTCGATATTTGATATTTTTTATATATTTTAATGTTTTCCGGGGTGGGGCTTCGGCCCCCCCCTCTATATCATCCCCCCGTCCCGCAGAGCGGGGTGCCCCGCTCGCAGCTCGCGGTCCGGGGGGGAGTTTTTTTTTTTTAAATAAAAAAAACCATAAATTATCATATCTAATTCCTGTTTCCCATTATCAAAATGAAGAACTTAGAAAAAAATTAAATTCCTATTACCGTATAATAATAATAATAATCAATACATAATAATAATATATAATAATAATAATATATAATAATAATAATAATAATAATAATAAATAAATAATAATAATAATAATAAATAATTAAAATTTGTTCTTAATCTTCTTAAAACTTTTTTCAAAACTAATTAATAATCAGAAATTGCAGCAAAATAACGAAAGGCCCGAAATTCGGTTGTTTTTTTATCGAAATTTCCCCGTAAAATGGAGTCACATCTTATAAATGCTCCATATATTATTATATATATTATATAAATATATTATTATGTATTATATAGTAATATATATATATATAGTATTATGTTATATACTATATATATATATATATATATATAGTTATATTAATATATATAATATTTAATATATATTAGGTTAATTATATGTATCTTATATATAGTATTTTTATATATATTATATATTGTCATTATTCCTTTTACTGCTTTTCTATTTCCGAATGCTTGTCACGCAACCTTGACTTCCCAGTCTTGGGAAAACAAAAGGAAGATGAATCGAATATATATATATTAAATTATATATATAGTTAGTATTATATATTATATAGTAATTAAAAATACTAATATATAGTATATAAATTATTATATAGTTTATATATTATATATATATAGAATATAAGTTAATATTATAGTATATAGGATTCTTCAATATTAATATTTATAGTTTCGAAATCTTCAGTGAATCTTTTTTGTTCCTTTTTTTAACTTGATAAGATTGATAGAAAAAACATTGCAAATTTTTAGACATAATGATGTTTATATTACATTTCAACTTTGCATCAAGACAAAGTAACAAGAACTTGATACTGCTCTCATTAATAACGCTAATTACTTACAACGTTTTGGTCTTTCTAATTATGAGTGTTTCAGAATTCGTTGTAGAATTCCATTCAATAGGCCGGGAGCTGGCATATGATCGGTCAAGTAGAACGTTTTAACACATTCTTTAAGGTTCGTGGTTTTACAGTTCTAGGAGAAATTTCTCGTGTGAAGTGGAAAAAACATAACATTATTAGAAAATGTATGCATTTGTTCATATTTATATATACATTTTTAACCTACCAATAAAACTATGTGTAAGTATCCTTCAATTTTTGTTAGTTCTCAATCCAGATTTAAGGCCCGGCGCTACCGTACAGTTTTAGATAAAATTATTTTGTTACCTGTTATATATATATATACTATTATATATAATATATAGTATATAATAATTATTATATTATATATGATATATATTATATTATATTATACATATGATAGTATATATATATATATAAATGACTAGTATTAGTATATGATATAATAATAGGGGGGACACCACCGCAATACTACGAAGCGTTTGAATGATGTACCTCCCATTTTGGTAATGGTGCAGCCTTTCTCTTTTGCGTTTTTAATCTTTAAACATTAATCTTAATTTTATAATGAATTACTGGAAATGTTTTTAATTTAAGCAAAGATTCACCATACACTGAAATATGAAACTAAGAAAGCAAATGCTTGACAGTACCTTAAGACATGCCCCTCTCATCCGTATGTGTGGGGCGTAGAAAGAATCTGCCCCATTCGCTATTCCTTGCGTGTCGTAGAAGGCGACTATGGACGGTTGTAGTTGGGTGGGCTGCCCACTACCACCTATTCTGTGCTAGCGAAATGCCTGATGCATGCCTCGAGGATGGTCGTGCTCGCGCGTAACCGATGTCTAAATTTTTAACGGCAAAATTGTACTGAATGCGTATGGGTACATGGAGTATATTATTTGGGGTGTACAGTCTACTCGAAGTGTGTGAAATTAGCCGGTCCCATTTTTTAATGTGCACCTTTTCCTCTTT
Source organism: Trachelipus rathkii (assembly GCA_015478945.1). Classification (NCBI taxonomy): domain Eukaryota; kingdom Metazoa; phylum Arthropoda; class Malacostraca; order Isopoda; family Trachelipodidae; genus Trachelipus; species Trachelipus rathkii. The sequence continues at coordinate 24,899 of JABUQX010065875.1, read as the reverse complement.
GCGTTCAGTATTTTGATGTAGTCACCTTTCATCCTCTGCGCAGGGCAACATATTACTAAACCCCACTATTTATTTCGTCACACGTATCATATACCATGATTAAAGTACACCACCACTCTTTTAGATAACACGTTACAGACATCCCTCTACTCATATCCCTGTGTGTAGGGGGAGAAGAAGAATTGCCCACATCGTATGTACTACGTGCGGTAGAAGGCGACTAAAGGGACGGTGGTAGTTGGGTTGGCTGTCCACTACCACCGCTATCTCTTGCTAGGAATGCTGAGGCACGCCTCGAGATGGTCGTGAATCGCCGTAAACGGCCCTCTATTATTTTCGGCGAAATTGTATGAATGTAATGGGTACAGTGGAATGTCTTAGAGGAATAATGTTGAGCGAGACGAGGAGAGTAGGTGAGTGGAATGGTCATTTTAGAAAGGGAAAATTTGAATTGCTCGCTGCGACTAAACCAAAGATGAAAGGAAACGGTGAATATAAGTGGTGTGGGTGGTGTGAAATGTGTGTGGGCTGGTGTGGAAATGATGAGAGAGGGAGGAAAGGAGTTGCAATTTTGATGATGACTGTTGTACCAAGCTATCCTATACTTTCTGTATGTGAGTCCTTTAGAATTCTAATGGTTAAATTTAAGTTTTAAAAAGGTTAAGGTATGTGTGGTTGTGGTATCCTGAGGGAAACCGTGAAGAGAGTAGATTTTTTGGGATAGGTGTTATTGAATGATGCTCTGGATGGGGTGAGTAGGAGCTTCAGATTGATAGTGTTGGGGGAACTGAATGGTTGGATAGGTGATCAAAAAAGGGATGGTATAACAGGTGGTTTTGGGTGGCGGGAGAAAATGAGAATGGTAGGAAGGTGAATTGATTTCTGTGAAGAAGAGAAATAATCCCCCTAACTTATACTTTCTTAACGTAAAAACTATCATCCTTAAGTACGGAGTTGATTTGAGGTAGAGGATGGTATTGAGTGAAAAGTAATGATTGATTTTGTGTTGGTGAAGAAGGAGATTTGAAGTATGTGTTGGATGTTAAATCAGGTGAGGGGTTTAGGAATGGATTATCAGATCATTATGTTGTTCATGTAAATTAAGTTTAGTGGGGGCTTGGATGGAGAGGAAGGTGATAGAAAGGAAGTAGGTAAAATTAATAAGAGTGAGAAGTTAGGTTGACAAGACAATAAGGATAAGGTATGTAAGAGAGCTCGCTAGTATATCAGTTGAATTGTGAAGCTTAAGTGTATATCTGAAGGCATTTTTGGGGGTGACAATGAAGGAAGCATTGTTCAGTTAAGTGCAAAGGAAGTTGTGGATGTGCTAAAGATAGATAGTAAGAATGTTAACAGCGAATGGTGGAATGAAGAGGTGATGAAAGGGGGTTAAGGTAAAAAAGAAGCGTGGTTGAATGTTCAAAAGCAAATGATTGAAGTTTCAAATGAAGATGCTTCGGAATTATATAGAGGAGGAAAAAGAGAAATACTAAAAAGGTGCATACGTAGGATGAGGAACAAAGGGCTAAATGAACAGTTTGGAAGGAGGATGCATGGGGACTTACACAAGGGGAATAGGGAGCTCTTCTTGGAAGGAAGCGCGAAGGTTAAGAATGAGGAATAAAGTGGGAAATCGTCATAATAATAATGAATAGGTGATGGTGCTTTTTGTAACTGGATGAAATGAGAATGTGCGAAGGGGAGTGTAGGAAAGAAACTTCGAGAATCTGCACACATAGATGGCAGTAATGATGAGGTGTTAGTGAACGTGTGCTTGATGGGTTTGATGGTGCAAGAAGGACATAGGTTTTTTGGAGATGAGGTTATTAGTAAGGAGGAGGTTAAGGGTAATGAGTGAGAAAGTTGAAGAATGGTAAATCTGCGCAGGTATAAGAGGATCAGATTACTGGTGAAATGATCAAAGCGGAGGCGAGATGGTTGATTGATTGATTTGGAGATGAGTAATAAAGCGTTATGGAGGGTATAGTTCCAAGGGTGTGGGGAGAGCGGTAATAGTACCATTATATAATTATAAGGGTAAGGGAGAAAATGGGAAACTGTAAAATTATAGGGGATAGGTTTATTGAGTGTGTAGGTAAGGTATATGCTGGTATTTTGGTCGAAAGAGTGCGTCGAGTGACTGAGGACTGATTGGTGAAGAAACAGGTGGCGTTTAGGAGTGGTATGTACGATGTTGGATTAAACGTTACCACTTGAACAAATGATATGAGAAAATGAGGAGAGAAGAAGATAAATTATATTTAGGTTTTTGGATGCAACAGGCGTATGATAGAGTATATATGGGAAGTTTCTTTGTCATTGTGTCATTGGTTTATTTTGAGTGTCTGATGAATGTATTATTTGGTTGTTGTTTGTGTGGTTGTTGTATTTGTTGCGATTTGTGTCGTGAATTTTGGAATCAAAAGTTAATGTATTGTAGATAGTGTGTTGTTTGAAGCGTGTGTAAGGATTAAATTGGTTGTCAGAGTGGTGATGTCGGGTTTTAGTTAATAGGGATGTGAGAAGGTTGTGTCATGTTCTTGTGTATCAATTTGTCATATGGATGGGGGTTATGAAAAGAAGTCGAAGGTGGGGATGGAGGAACATGGTGTTGAGAATGATGGAGCAAATGGATGATGAACGTCTCAGGTGGTTATGTTAGAATGGTGAGCTAGCTGGACAAGTGTCTGATTTTAAATATTTAGGGTATGTTGTTGGAATGAGATACGGGAACGGTGAATTTGCCCAGAGTGTATAGACAAAGTTGTGAATGGCAGGACAGGAAGGCTGGTAATTAAATCGTTGGTGAATGTATTATAGGGGACTTGTTTTTGGAGTGCGCTTAGGTTCTTTAATTGAGGGTTGGGATTATGTTGTGTGTTTATCTTGTGGTTATTGTGGTTTTTTGTTATGGGTAAGGAGACTTTATGTGTCTGGATAAGAAGTATAGACTCTAAAGTTTCAATGTGTTCCAGATGGACATTCTTAATGACGTGTTGGGTGTAAGAAGAATTGATAAAACAGAGTAATTGAACTTATTTAGGAGTTCGTTAGTGATGAGATAGGGGTAAATGAGAGAGATAAAATGAAGAGTATGTGTGAGATGTTTTGGTCATGTGGGTAGAGGTATGGAATGTATAGTGTCGGATTTGGTTAAGCTGGTTGGGTACTGTTTAGGGCGAGATGTGTTGGGGACCGACCGGCTCGAAAAACAAAATAGATAACTGAATAGGAGAAATTTGTAACTCGAATTCTTGTTTATGCTTTGAGGAAAGAAATGTTGAAGTTTTGGAAGAATACCCCTAGAATAGAAGGTGGCATTTGATGGTGATAGGAGTGGCGAAAATGGGGGGGTTGGTTGCATGGGGGCATGGTTTGGGTGGCGCACCTGGTGGCCAAGGGATGAATCCCTTTAACAAGGGTGTGACGATTTACCATGAAGGTGTGTGTGTATTTTGTGTTGTGTTGCTGCGGGGGGTTCCATGCAAGCTCTAGGATTGGTATTTTTTTCTGTGTGTGCTGTTGACGTAAGTTTTGTCACTAAGTGTGTCGTATGTGTGAGGCAGAAGCGGGCGGTAAGGCTGGGCTTCTTTTCGACTTGTATATTTCTCCTACTGGGCTTTTCTTTCCCGATGCTTGTAGCGCACCTTACTCCAATCTTGGGAAAAAAAGTAGATAATGGTATGGAGAAAGATATATTTTGTGTAGTGACATGATTTTTATTATGATGTGTAGATTATATTTTATGTATTATTTTATTTGGTATTATTAGTTATTATTATTTTTTTAGTTGTTAGTTGTTTAATGTGTATGTATACCAATTGTATGTGCTGTGGTATGAATTTTTTATGATTTTATCTGTATTTGGTATAGGTTTTATGATAGTGGGTATATGTTTTGTGTATATGTATATTTATTGTTATTATTTATAGATATTGTGGTATGTTTATGGTCAATTTGCCGTAGTATTGGTATGTGTAATTTATGGTATGGGTATAGTTATTGGGTGTTGAGTGTATATACTATTTGCTTATTATGTATATATTGTTTTGTTATGTATTATATATAATTTTGATGTATGTAGAGGAGATATGGTGTTAGGGTGTAGTTTTTGATATATATGTATACCCGTATATATATTATATATATATAGTAATATGTAATATATTATGATATACTATATATATATATATATAATATATTATATATGTATTAGTATATATATATATATATAGACCGTATATATTCTGAACTCATCTCCCCAGATCTAGTAGTTCACCTTTCGTAGGTTCTGAATAACCGTAAGTTTTATCTGGCAATATTTTTTTATCAACTGGCAATGGCCTTTCGATTACCTAGAGCATCCTTTTGTACACTTTAAAAAAATGGAAAAATATCTAATCCTCCTGTTTGTATTATAATAATAATAATAATAATAATATTAATAATAATAATATTAATAATAATAATAATAATATAATAATAATAATAAAATATAATAATAATAATAATAATTAATATTATACTTTAATTATTAGTGCGTAGTGAAGACAATGTACTTATCTATTTAAAAAATAGTCATTTAATATAAAAAAAATACATGACGAAAAATCATATAGATAATTATAATATTAATAATCAATAATATAATAATGATATATAATATAATAATAATAATGTAGAATAGTGTAGTAAAATAAAAAGAGAGAAGATGAAAGTACACTCCTCAACATAATAAGGTAATAAATCAATAAAAATTCCAAAAACAAATTAATATTCAGTATAAAGTTATTTAAAAAAAAAAACAACTAAATATTCCTCCTTGAGAAGAAGAAAGAAAGTCTTTCCAAACTAAGATTTAAATGAGTATTAGTCTTAAAGACGATTTAATCTTCCATTGAGGAGTATATCTGTTGAAGGATTGGGACGTTTTTCATGTTTTATAACACAGATGTCCAATAAAACACCTCAAAAAGAATGTGTATTAAAGTTTGTCCTACAGTTCTGAAGTAATGGAACGAAATTGTCCTATTTTCTCTGGACAGTTTTATATGGGCTTGACCTTTTCTCACAAGTAATAAAAACAAAGAGTAAAATAAAAGCTGAAAAATATAAATAGGAGGATAAGGGGATTATATGTGTGCAGTGTTGATGAAGCAGGTAGCAATGTAACATTTGCGACTAGAGATGGAAAATCGATGGGTATGTTTTTATGTCAACTTATACATTTTATTCTTATTCTCCGATGGTGACAAATCATGTTCATTTCCCTGTATTCAGAAGGCAATAAACAAGAGGAAGGAGTAAAGTCAGAGTTATAGAGTTTTAATTTATTTTTAACCTAGTAAATAATTTCAAAATGCATATGTTAGATTGTGCTGGTTTTTTTAGGAAGGCTCATATACTAATAATTTCTTGTTTGTTTGTTTGTTGTTTTTTGGGAATTTCAGAGAGCGGCTGGTTGCTGATGAAGAAACAAAAAAAAAAGATATTAAAAGTTGTATATCTGTATTTTCTTCTATCTCTTCCCCACTCTGTTTACATTTGCTCTTTCATCGCTTTGCTATGGGATGGGTATAGCAATAGTATAGGGGAATGGGCTGGGGATATAAAAATAAAATAAGTAAAGCTTTAGTATTGACCCACATTTATGTGAATATGTACCTATATACTTTGTTGCAACTGTTCATGTTTAATTTTTTTTAGGAAATAAAGAAAATGAAAAATAAAAAAACTCTCTGAAAGTTTAGCAGGTTGAGTTCCTGTTATGAGGAGGGAGGTCAACACACACGATCTAGAAAAAAAAAGCAAAAAACCTCGAACTCTCCGGTAAGGAAGCAGCATAGGAGAGGGTGGTAGCATTTACAACAAGTGAATAATAGAGGATAATGGAATTAGAGGGAGGATTGAACAATTAACGGGTAAAGCAAAGTTTGGTAATTAAATGTGTGTTACGTTTTTTCCAGTTTTTTTATTTTCCTTTTTACCCTGGGACTATGGCGATGTGTTAATCCTGAATTGGAAGGATTGGGAACTCAGTCTAATGCTAGTGATTGTCCTTGAAGAAGTCACGTGCAATTTAAATGACAAGCAACATCAGGGGCATAAACATAAAAAAAATAAGGACTTGAGGCAAATACAAATTATACATCTTTGATACGAGGAGTGATTTCTTTGTGAGACTTTTCACACCTTACGTTTTTCAATTACAGGTTGCCATGTTTTTATTTGATTGTTAGTGCGGAAGGCTGCAGCTTGGGGAGAGATTTTAGGGTGTGCCTACTTATTGTACCTGATGTATTTGGTTTTGACTTACGTCATGCTAATCTGCTTAATTATTATCTAATTAATTATTATTATTATTATATTATTATTATTGATTCAATGATTTATTATTATTATCTATTATTATTACTAATAATATAATAATAATGTTAATTAAATATAGAAAATCGAATAATAATAAAATATATAATAATAATAGATCTATATATATTGTATTAAATATCGATATTCCAAACTGATACCAACAATTTGATAGATTATTGTTACTATTTTTTTTCATTCAAAATCCATTTTGTGATTTAGGCTTAGAATTCAAAACATAAATATTTTCTATAACAGTATGGACAGATTATTATTATTATCTTTTTATGTCTGTTGTGGGGATTAATTTCTTGTTTCAAAGTTTAACTTAAGATTTTAAAATCAGCTACAATAAAATTTTCTTGTGCAATTTTGTATAATAAATTTTGATGAGTAGAACTTTTGTGTGAAGTGTTTAGAGATTGCACAGCAGAATACAAAAATCTCTTTTCAAAATTCTTAACATTTTAGATTAAATAAACCACTAATTTTCATAAATTTGGTAATTTAAAAAAGAAGAAAAAAAAAAAAATCAAATTATAAAAGAAATATTTCTAATTATTGTAATAAATTGATTTACAGTCTAAACCTGTCATGTGTTAACTTTATTCTAACCAGAAGTATTTTTAAATAAGATTTTAAACAAAAAACATAAAATTAAATTTAGATTTCTATGAAAGAGACAAATAAATATGAAGATATCTTATATATATAGTAATATGTATATATAATATATATTATATATTATATATATATATATATATATAATATACTATAGTATATATTTATATATATACTATATATATATGTTGTAATATAATGTATTAGTCGATATAAACTTGCCTTTAACGAGTGCTTTATCCCCTTTCAGAGGGTAACATGGGGGGGCTACAGGAATCAACTCTTAAGGGACCAGGCTTATCCAAACCCAGTGCCCCAACAATGTGTTGCGCTAGTCGAGTCTTTTAATTCCTTTATATAGTATATTTATCTATCAGTTTAGAGTAGTATATATATAGTATATATATATGATATATATATGATATATATTATATAGTATAATATAGTTATATATATAACTATATAATATATCGTTATATACTATATTAAATATATATATATATATATATATATATAAGAAAGATATATCTATATATATATATATATATAATAGATACTAAAATATATTCATATAATAATAATATAATATATATATATATATAAGTTATATATATATATATATAGTTATATATATATTTATATATATATATTACAGTAAATATTATATATTCTATATATATTAGTATATAATATATATATATTAAATATATATATATATATATATATTATTGATATATATATATATATAGTAGATTATATCTATATATATATATACTGATAATATATGATTAATATCTGATCACTATTTGGTGGTTGCTAGTTAAGGGTAGGGGGAGAGGTAACGGTTAGGGAAAAGAGAAAATAAGAGGAGATAGAGTCATAAAGGTGGAAAAATTAGATGCGGCAATGTGTAGGAGGGAGTTTATGCCGGGTATGGAGATAATGGAGGGACCTGAGAGGGACGGAGATATTAGGGGAAAGTGGGAGAGGAGTGGGATGAGATTTAAGAGACAATTTGTGAAGAGGCAGAAGGATATGTGGAGTAAAAAAAGGTGGGAGCAAGTAGAGGGAGGAGTGAATGGTGGACTGAGGAGGTGAAAGAGTTGTGAAAAAAAAAAAGAGGTTTATGTGAAATGGTTGGGGAATAGGAGAAGGGAAAGCTGGGAGGAATATGAAGGGTTAGAGTGGCAGCAAAGAGGCCGGAGAAGGCGAAGAGAAATGCAAATAATAATGGTGTAGAAAAGTGACAGAAATTTTGAAACGGGGAGTCAAGATATTCTGGAAAGAAGTAATAAAAAGGAAGATGGAGGGTTGGGGAGGGTTTAAGGGAGAGGAAGGGGGAATGGACTAGGCATTGGGAGTGAATAGGTGAGGAAAAGTATGGGGGGAATATTTTAAGAGATTCATTGAATGAAATGGGTGGGAGAAATGAGGAGGATATTTACAAGAGGTGAGGGTGGGGGGGAAGTGGAGCAGGAAGGGGATTTGGAACTACAAATGGATGAATTATTAGGGCGTTAACTAAAGGAAAAAAAGGAAAGCCCACAGGTCTAGATGGTGTGAGTATGGAAATGTTACAGATGGAAGGCAGAGGGGTGAGAATGGCTGTATAGGTTATCAAATTTATGTGAGGGGGGAGATGGTTCCACAGGATTGGAGATGGTTGTTTGGGTTCCTGTAAAGGGAAAGGGGTAGGATGGAGTGTGGAACTTATAGAGGTATTTGTCTTTTGAGTGTTTAGGGAAAGTGTATGGGAGAATACTTATTGAGAGGGTGAGAGATTTAACGGAGGAAAGATTGGGGGAAACAAGGAGGATTTAGGGTGGGAAGGGGTGTGTGGATCCAGTATTCACGATGAAGATGCTTGTGGAGAAAGGTATAGAAGGGAAAGGGAAAGTGTACGGGTTTTTTCTTGATCTGGAGAAAGCATATGATAGAGTGAAGAGGGGGTAATTATGGAAGGTGCTGGAGGAATATGGAGTAGGTGGTAAATTAGTTAAAGGTATTAGGGCCTTTTATAGGAATAGCAGGATGTGTGTGAGAGTATTAGGGGGGGAGAGTGAGATGTTTGGGGTAAAGAGAGGGTTAAGATAGGGATTTGTAATGTCACCGTGGCTTTCAATTTATTTATGGAGAGTGTCTGCAGAGGAATGGTGAGGGAGGGGAGAGGGGGTGGAATTGATGGATAAGGGGTGATAGATGGGAGTGAACATGATACTGATTTGCGGATGATACTTGTTAGTGGGCGAAAGAATTCAGTAAGGGCATGTAGTATTTGGTGAAGGATTTGAGAGGGTGTGTGGACAAAAGGGTCTTAGGAAAAAACCAGGAAAGAGTAAAGTGTTAGTGTTTTGAGGAGGGAAGAACAGATGAAGGGATGGGTTAGAGATTAGAGTAGGGTTGTAGTATTAGAAGAAGTAAAGGTTTTTTAGAAATATTTAGGGATGGATTTGGGTAAAGAAGGAGGGATGAAGGAAGAGATAGATCGAAGAGTACGGGAGAAGGATGAGAGCATGAGTGGTCTGAGGGATTAGGAAAGGGGGGGATTTATTCACATCAAACTTAAGATTAAGTATGTTTGAACAAAATATGTGTCCAGCGTACTATCATGGTGTGAAACATGGGGTTGTAATGCTAGGTCCAAGAAAAGCTGGAAGTGTTTGAGTGAAGGGTTGAGAGCGGTATGTGGGGTTAGCAAAAGGAGAGGAATTAGGAAATAGGGTGAATAGAGAGAGATGTTGATTGGAAAAATGTTTGGTGAAAGAGCGAGAAAGGGAATGTTAAGATGGTTTGGACGTCTGGAGAGAATGGAGGAACAGAGGTGGTTAGGAGAGTTTTGGGAGGCGGAGGGATAGAAGAAGAGGAAAGGGGAGACCGAGAGAAGGTGGATGGAGGGAATAAAGGAAATGCTGGAAGAGAGATGGAACATGAGGGTGGCAGGATGGTAGGGTGTTGGCGAGAGATTAAATTATGGAAGGAGGTGGGTGGGGGCGAGATGAAGGAAATATGGAAGCTGCACGTAGCTGCACGTAACACTACCCCGCTTAAGCGGGAATAAGTGTTTTTATAATAACTAAAGCAGTAATAGTACTTATATATATATATTATGATATATATATTATATATAATATAATATTATATATATTATATATATATAATATTATTATATTATATATATAGTATTATTATATTATTATATATATATATATATAATTCATCAGAGGTGGGCACCCCGTTCAGTTTAGGGGTAGTCACAAGCGCACTCCGCACCTCGAGAATCAGACGTGTCCGCTGCGCTCCTCCGCACTTATCAAGACCATCAAACCTCCGCTACCGCAAGTCCGCCGTCTCCCGCTAATAATTAATGTGCGACTTCACAAAAGATTTTATATTAAATATATATAGTATATATATCCTTACAAATTTAATTTATAATTTATAATAAAAATTTGAATGAATATTTTACAAAATCTCAAGATTTTCCAACTTCTCCTCATGTTCGTCTTCCCCCTTCAAAGATCCATATTACCTTTCAAAAGATTAGGTTTGCTCAAAATTAAAAGCAGTTAAGGTGAACCTCTTTGCCTCAAAATATCCCCACCAATACAAAATATTCGCTCTACAGCCGCAGAACTAGGGATAGGTGTTTTTATATTTTAATGAACAAGTTCAACAAATTTCTGCCTATGATGAAAGGGAAAGATGGTCCTTGGTGAGAGAAGTGCTGGTGTTAGTTTCACTTCCAACAGTCCCATTCTGCTAATTTAAGGTCTTCACTAAATCTTTCTGCCTCCTTGCTGAAATATTTTTTGAACACACTGTCCACCCCATAAGAAGGTCTATTTCGTCCAAGACTTTAGTAGAATCCATGAAAGCCTGACTCCTGCAGGAGTTGATGCTAATGCTACTTATCAGCTCGGTAGCTATATATATATATATAATATATATGAGTATTATATATATTATGTAGATGAATACTATAGTGTCTTAGTGAGCGTAAGGTATTCAGGAAGCGTTTGATATGATATATACGTATCATAGGTATATATTAGTACTATTATATATATTACTATATATATGATCATACGTATATATATAGTAGTGATTACATAGTATTATATATATATATAATATATATATATATACATATATATATATGTAATCAGTTCTGTGTGCTCACCCAAATATATATATTATATATTATTATATATATATATATATATATATAGATATATTATATAATAGTATATCATAGGTATAGTCTACTATATAGTTAATAGATTATATCATATATCTATATATAGATATTGGCTAGATATATAGTATGTACATTATTAATATATTATACTATAATTAATAATATATTATATAAGAATACATATATATTATAATATATATATATATAATCTATATATATTATGTAGGTTATATATTATAACCTAGGTACGCCACTGATATATATAATATATATTAGTATATTATTATTAAAGATTTCTCTTTGCGGTTATTAGGGCGATAGGGCTAGCTAATCTCCGGTCCTCTTTCTCCTTCTCTTTGTATTATTCTTGGCCAGCGTTGGATTCTTATGCGCCTAGAAGCACAACCCTCTGGAGAAGCTCTGGGAAAGCGAGTTTTGAGGCCTAATGAGAGAGATGCTAGTTTCTACTGAAAGGGCCAAAACCCTAACTGAGAGTGTTTAACGTCGAGGCTGGCGTCGGATAAGTTCTTTACGCCGGAAATGGTTTCTAGAGTGTTTCTAGGGTGAGTTTGGGCCCGAAGGAGAAGACGTTGACACTTGACAGGGCGGAAGCCTTCTGGGAGTTTTATAGATTTATTTATATATTATTATATAATATATATATATATTATTATATATATATATATTGATATATCTATATATATATATATAATATATATATATCTATTATTATATATATAATAGTATAATTATAGTATATATATATGTATTATATATTATGGGTTGACACAGATTGATTTAGATATTGCCTAGTTATTAGAGTAATAATATAATTAATTGAGTTATAGTATGAGTGGGTAATAGCATTCAGTTATAAATCAATTTAAATGGTTATTTCTTTATATATGTAAGCCGGGCTTTTAGGAGGTTGAGATTATTTTTGGAAGTTTAATTATTAAAAACAATAAGTCTTAGACTAAAAGTATAATTAGTTATGAAACTTCAAATAAAATTATATTTCTTTATCCAACCAGTAAGAATTCTTAATAAGTAAACTATAGATGCGTTTATAAAATATAGAGATTTTTATGGTTTGGAAACTATTTTTGGATCCGAGTCAAGTCCGCTAATTTCTGACGATCCGCACCTCCGCTAGTCCGCTTCGGAGCTAGCAGACTAAAGAGCGGAAGTGCCACCTTTTGGATATATATATATATAATATATATATAATATATTTATATATATTATATATATTACTATTATTATATAAATTTATATATGTAATTATATCTAGTATATATATTATTTCTTCTTATGGTCCTTAAAAATCAATATTAGTTTATAAAAGATATCATATAATAATAAATAACAGAGTTTTTAGGTGATACTCTTAAGATGATAAAAAACAATGAAAGTGAATTTTGCAAATAAAAGATTACTTACATGAACACGGGATTTTAAAAAATTAAAGCTTTGCTCACTTTAAATGATAAATTGTCTACATCGTTTTTTAAACAAAAGTTTCATTAAGCTATATTATTTTAAGTTTTCTAAATATATATAAATTAAACTTAATCAAGCATGATTTGATTATTGCTAATGCTGATTTAAAAAAATAAAAAAAGTGTCAGATATTCTAACTAGCATAACCCATGTTAAAATGTAATGGATTTGTATGAGTATTGTAATCACTTTTTTCAGAATCATATATTGAGGCTAATAAAATAATTTGACAGATTTAATGAAATTAATCTGGCAAGTCTACAGGACTAATATAAAAACCAAAGTTAAAAGTAACTTTCCTATAACAGAAATAAATGCACATATACACTTAATTTTTGCAAAAATTTACCTGCTTTCGATATTAATTACTTAAAATAGTATAAAGGTAAGAAAATAAAATTAATCTGCGAACAACAACCCATGAATCATGATGTGAACATATATTCTTCTCTAATCTTTTGAGCAAATTCTGGTCAGTCTTCAAATAATATCTTTCTTCATTTCAGCAGATCTGAATAATATATAATATATATATATAATATATATTTTTAAATATATATAATATATATATATATATATATATATATATATATATATATATATATATATATATATATAATATATATATATATTATATATATATATAGTATATATATATATTATCTATATATATATATATATTATATATATATAATAATATATATATATATTTATAATATTATATATATATAATATAATACTAAATAATATATATATTATATAATATATATATATATATATATATATATATATTTATATATATATATAATATATATTTATATATTTTATTTATATATATATTTATATATATATATATAAAATATATATATTTATATATATATATATATATATAATATATATTATAATATATACCGTATATATACATATATATATATATATATAATATTATATATATATATTAATATTATATATTATATAGTATATATATATATATATATACTATATATATATTAGTATTTTATATATAATATATATATAATATATAATAGATTGTATTGATCTAAAGTTGTGTTTATGAGTTTTTTTTTGTTTCAGAAACTCTATTACTTTTGAAAATCATCCAACCACAATGGTTTTCCTTATTTATCCAAATTGGTAGGTTTTGTTTAACTGATGAATTAATGAATTTGATGATAATCTTTCAATCAACGATCTGTGAGTAAAAAACTCTTATTTTTTTAGATTTCTTGTCTTGATGAACTGTCACATGTGTCTTGTGCTGCAATTGGCACCTCCTTATTTCTCAAAAGAAGTCCTCAGCATTGACTGAGGTATGAACAAACTCACTTCTTTGTCCATACACAATACATAATGTCATACATGAATATATAATTAAACTCAAGTTTGTTCTATTAGTAAATAATTAAAATCTCTTTTCCATTTAGGAATGGGTCAGGGACCCTTTGTAATTTCTCAACCTTAAATTAGAACGGGGTGAGGAACCCTTTGTATATTTCAAAACGATTAGACACAGGTGCAGATCCCTTTATAACTTTTCAAACTAAAACAGGGCATGGGACTTCTTATAACTTATACCAACTGAGTAGGGATTTAGTTATTAAAATTGCTAATTTACTTTATTTTTAATTAAAATTTACAATTGAAATTAATTAGTGAAAACTTATGTTACACAGTGTTTTTGTAATAAAAACTTTCTTATTAGAAAGTTAATGTGAATGGTCCAATATTTATAAAAACTAGTGTTGAAAATTTCTTAAATATTAAAAGAATGAGAACAATTTTCAATAACTTAAACTATTATTATTTATACTAAACTCAAAAAAAGTGTAGGAACGCTTTAGAGCTCATTGTTAGAGTGAAAGTGACCAGACACTGAAATTATTTCATATTAATTATTAAATTTATTGAAGATGAAATATTGAATATGGATAGGGATTTTTTTAGCATAAGTAAAGTTTATTATTACTAGTATTAAGTGTACATCAATAATTCTTTCTTGAGGGATTTTAACAGAAAAACATTTCTGGGTTATTGGTACCTTATCTAACCTACTAATCTTACTCTACATAATTCTCTATATTACCAACATTACTTTATATTTTTTTACATAATTCAAAAAAATAAAGTTGTAAGTTTGTCATTTGCTATGTTTGCACCCCTTAAGTGTTTGTCTCCTGTGTTTTAAAGCCT
>JABUQX010065875.1:0-2500 GCA_015478945.1 Trachelipus rathkii | reverse complement strand
TATATAATATATATAAATATATTATATATATATATATATATATATAATATATATTATATTATATATTATCTATATATAGTATATTAATATATATATAGAAGAAATTATAGAATAAAGACTGTTACTTATACCAAATTCGTGAATATCTGTTCTTTAGGCTTGTCAAAATATTCGAAAGGTATGAATGCTTTATAGTTTACCAAAATGTTTTTGGCTTATTATTGCCATGAATTTAATAACCACTTCTTTCAGATCACAGCGTACGACAATGTTTTCATTTTCTTAATAAAGCCAATGCACTTAGCCTTTTTTGTGTCATATTGTTCCTTAAAAAGTTTTTATTAACTTGAGCTTGAAAACGACTCGACCTTTTCAGCTGTTTGCGAACGTTACTGTAACGTCAAATTCTAAACTGAACCGTACACAAGTCTGGGTAAGCTACTTGCTAAGCAGCTTGTTCTCTACGAGTAAAAGTTTGCTAAATCTTTAATAGTTACCATATTTTCATTTTCACTTCTGTAGTCATTAATGCTTTGAAGGTGATTAATTGTTCATAAACCGTAAGATAAATCTATAATCGTTTTTTCTACTAGTTTGTAAGCCTTTTCTTGCAAACTTTTATTCGTAGCTCTGCTTATTCTGCAGGAAACAAGAAATGAAAATAATCAGTTAACAATTGTTCTGCTAATGAAACGAGCAGTTATCTGTTCAATTTAATATATCAAGAGATTTATTGAAAACCTATTCTAAAGGCTTTCAATGGGCCTTCAATTCTTTCATAAGAATAAAGCTCATCACAAAAACCTTTTTTAAACTGTATTTTGGCGTTGGAACTGGAACTGGAACTGGAAGTAATTTTTGCTTCAATGTTCCAATGATTGCTAACTCCTTAGTTTCTCTCACTACATCTTCAAATTTTTGCTTAGCTCACATAAGTTTGGTTTTGCTTGTCCCAATAGGTAATTGCTTTCTGAAGATCTCTGTATTTGGACTATTGCAAGATTTGAGACACATTGATGCTTTCCAATACTTTACTTTGCAACACAAGACAGAGAATAAACTCAAAATTTTCTATCTGCTTCCTGAGACCAAGGGCTTCGTTTCTTTCACTTGACTCATAAACATCACTTGAGATAAGAACTGCGAAACACTTTTGAATTTGTTTTTTATTGCTAGTAAGGAATCATACTTGGATGACCACCTAGTTGGACACAATTTTTTAGTGTTTTTGTGATCCATTCGTTATTTGTTGAACAGCTGTTAATTCCTTGGCACCGAGCTGTACTAGAACTGAAATACATATATACTTTTTCCAGTTTGTCATAAAATTTTTGAAGAGCTATTATATCTTTTACAGAATCATTAAGAATTAAGTTTAAATTATGAGCTGCACAATGAATGTACTCTGCATTTGGAACAATTTTCTATATACGAGCCTGAAGTCCTGAATATTTCCCTCGCATATTTTTTGCTCCTCCATCATAGCCTTGACCTCTGCATTTTTCTAATTTAATGTTTTTGTTATCTAAACTTAATTATTTGTTTTTTTCAAAGTTTTCAGCACTGTTCTCTGTTATGTTATAAAAACTCACAAATTTTTCTTTAGGGGAGTGCAACTATTTCTTAAGGGCACGCCCCAATTTTCACCCCCATAAAAATGGACATAAAATTCGGAATTTTCAGCCGATTTTGACCCTATAAATGCCAAACTGTAGCTTTTTTGCCCTCTAAAACGTTGTTTTTTGGCATTTTTCTGTGACTAAAGTCATTCTTTCCGAATTTACAATTTTTCAAAATCCATATTTTTGATATTTTTCGTTTCAACTTCCAGAATTTTTTTCGAAATAATTTGATAATATGCCCTAGATGGTCCATTACCTAACAATGATCAAAGAGATTTTACGAATTCTTGAGTTTTTGTGCTCAGCGTTGTCAATTTCCAAACCCACTTTTTTTTTTATTTTGAAATGAAAATTAGCGATAATTTTTTTCATGTTCGGGCGAAGTGGATGAAATTTTTCAAGGCCGATATGTCAGTTCCCTGGGAGAGCCCCACATTTTTTAACTTTAGATAATTTCTGATAAATTTCTTTGTATATGCAATAGTTTTAGAGCTGTTCTTGGAACAAATTTTCAAAAAAAAAAATTTCTTTTGAGTATGCAAAAAAATTATCTAAGTAAAAAACATACATCTCGCCCGACTATACAAGCCCTGAAAATTTGATGTTGAATGGATGAAGTAAAAAAAAAAATGTATAAATTTTTCACTTTTCCCAAAATTCAAATGTTGAAAAGTGAAATATTGGGATACTTTTTTTTATACTTGTCCGTCAACATCAAATTTGAATGCATCTTATTACTTAGATATAAAATATATATATACATATATATATATAATTTATATATATATATAATAATATAATATTATATATATATATATATATTATACTATATATATTATATATATATAATATATATATTATATATATATTATATATAC
>JABUQX010065874.1:20000-24792 GCA_015478945.1 Trachelipus rathkii | reverse complement strand
ATATATATATTAGTAATATATATATATGTACTAATAATAGTAATATGCTTTAAACCATTTGGTTTTAACCATTGGTTTAAACCATTATGGTTTAACACGCAATAAAAAATAACCAATGGTTTACCATAAAATAACCATGCATAAATATTTAACAAATGTATTTTATATAATGGTTTTCTTAGCATGTTAGATGGTTTTCTCAATTTTTCAATCGAAGAGAACGACAAGGCAATAAAAAAATTTTCGGGATTGAGGTTATGTGGTGAGAATGATATATATATTATAATATATTTATATATATATATATATATAATAATATATATATATATATAATATATATAATATAATTATATAATATATATATATATATTTAATATATATATATATATTTGTAAAATTTAACATGTTAAAACATGATTCCTGTTTCGAGCTCTGAGGATTTCATTTTCTACCCATCGATGCCACATTTCAAAAGATATAAAAAAACTCATTTGTGGAGTGTTGGCCAAAGCATAACCAAGCCTAGAAGCAATGACTGTAACTAAGTAGATGATTTTCATCATTATGGAAAAATTGAAATGGAGCTAAACAGCTTAATCCACCACTCAACAGGCACAAGATTTAGCAAAGTAAAAAGGAGTATCATCAGCCAGAGTAGAACAGAAGTTCACTATATTGACGTACTTATTTTGTAACCCAAGATATCAGACCATAGTACTTCCAGGGGATGAGTTTCAAAAGCAGTGAATTACTTGGAATAAAATAAGAGCAAATTCTCCTCCATTTCATAAAAGGTACCTATTTGATGAGTCTCTGTTGTCGGCAGTGACTCCTTCATGGTACAGATCTCTCAAAAGAAAAATTAGATGAGAAAGCGTCATATACTAAAATAACTAAGATATTGTCAGCAACTTCATACAACTGCTAGTTGAAACGTATTTTCAACTTTCTAGATTGTGCACCAGAACATTAGAAATTAGGTTTGGGAACAGCTAAGCAGGGAATTAGTTTTTTTGATAAATTCTTAATATAACATTTCAGTTTCGGACTTTTAGATGATGAATCTCCTCCTCTCTCTCTCTCTCTCATCTCTCTCTCTCTTCTCTCTCTCTCTCTCTCTCTCTCTCTCTCTCTCTCTATATAATATATATATATATAATATATTACTATATTATATATATATATATATATATAAGTATATTATATATATATATATATATACTATATTCTATATTATATATAATATATATTATTATTATATATATATTACTATATATATATATATATCATATTACATTATATATATTTATACTATCATATATAATAATATATATAATATATATATATATTATATATATATATATATATATAATATATATATATATATATACGATAATTATATATATATTATATAATTAATATATATCTATATATAATATTATATATATTTTTTTAATATAAATATTATATATACATAATAATATATAATATATATATAATATATATATTAATATTATATATATATATATATACTATCATATATATATTATAATATATATACCTATATATATACTATATATATAATATATAGTATATTATAATACTATAATATTATATAAATATTATTATATATATATATATTAAATATACTATATATTATAATATTATATTATATATATTATACTATATATATATATATATATATTTATATCATATATATATATATATATATATGATACCTATATATATATACTATTTCCTAGTATTAAAAATATAAAGGAAATAAGATGTCATGAAATGAATTGCATTTAAGCAGTTAAATTTGAATAAAACTTAAACTTTATGGTTTTATTTTTTATTTTTTTTTTTTTTGTACAAATTTAAAAAGTATAACCTTTTTTTCAGATAGAGTTTATATATTATTTATAATATACCCTTTTATTTTTTACTTTATGAGTTTATGCTAAAACTCAAAAAATAATAGTATACCAGTTTACAGTTATCAAGAAATTTTGAAATATACAAAATCTATAGATATTATTTTGAGAATTTTAAATTGTGCTAGCACATGTGTATGACCAGTTTCAGTAAAGGATGTTTGCCTTTTAAAATCTACTTTAAAACCAATAAAAGACTACATTAAAACCCATAAAAATAGCACTAAACCCACAAAAACCAAAAACATTGGCCTTGATATCGGTTTAGTTTAAAAAAACCAATGGTTTTTGGTTTTAAAAAAAAAAAACAATGGTTTTTTTTCCAACCCTACATATATATATCTTATATATATGATGTATATATATATATTTCATGGTCCGGTTTGACCACTGCCACCCTTTTCGACAATGAAGGAAATAGAGTAATCAGTCTGAAACTTGGAAGAATAAGCATGTACTGAATCGCTCGAATCCAGGTGTAATTGTCACAGTCTGCTAGGAATGTAGCATAGAGGGGTCTCACCCCCGAGGGTGGTCGCCGATATTGCGCTTACGCCTTTGTGGCGTGATCTGAGGCGATCAGAGATTAAAGGCCTAAATAGCATTAGGTTCGAGCGTGATGACGCTAATCTCGTCGCAAACGAGATTACGTGCGTGGACGAGGAGCTCGCGGCGCTACTACACCATACACATACACATTATTTATTATTACTTATTTACTCGAAGAAGTGATTCCCATATTGAAATATAAAATTTGATTTTTAAACCCTTCTTTCGCTTGCTTTCAGCGACCGTGGTCCGCACATCCCGAGCCTGCACCGGTCCGCCACCGCCCCGCACCGCCGCTTAGGCGCGTCCGACAATATATCCATATATAAGTTACGAGTTATCGTATTCGAGTTAAAAACTTGGAAGTGAGTGTTAGATGGGAGGGTACCCTAAAGCATGGACTGATGTACTACGTCCCCATGGGTCCCCCGAAGGGGACCCCCACCCCCCTTAAAAAATTAAATTGATCGTATTAAAGCTGAAAATTTGGTGAGATTGAGTTCAGTTTGAGTTTTCTTAGAAAGACTCGATATGTGAATATGATGAGTTCGGTTCGCGGCACCTGTGCTGGACGCCACTGGCGGTGCCGGGTTATAAACATCGTATAACAACACAAGGTGGTGTCTTTATTATCATGTGTATTGGGTCTGCTAGCATTTCGAAAATAATGGATTACTCATCCAGATACCATCAAGAAAAAAAGCCACCTAAAAACCATAAAAAATAGCATAAAATACCCATAAAGAAATAAATAATAAAAAGTCTTAACTTCTTTTTAATGTTCTTCAAACTTACCAAATCTAGTTTTTCACATACTCACTTAAATCAGAGTAAAATCATAAATCAAACCACTATCACCGAACCTCCCTCCTGACCGTCTGTGATCTCTATGATCTTATTTGATCTATTGATTAAGGTCAATTTTTACTAAAATTTTCATGTATTACATACCCTAAAGCAGTAAATCACTAAATCAAAACACTATCCATCCTCCCTCCTGACCATCGGATCTATTGCAGTCTATTGATCTCAATCTATTAAGGTCAAGTATTTGTTACTTAAAAAATTGGCATGTTTTACATTCTCCCTTCTTAATAGTCAATCATTAAATCAAACCACCCAACCTACCCTCCTGTCCCATCATGATTTACTGCTCTATCATGATCTATTGATCTCATTGATCTATTGATCTATTCGATCATATTGATTAAGGTCAAAATTTTTACTAAAATTGTTATGTTTTAAATAGTAAATCAAGTAAATCAGTAAATCAACAACCCACCCAACCCTTACCCTCCTGGTCCAGTTCGTCGATCAATATTGATCTATTGATCTATTGAATCGCATTCGATCCTCATTGACTGGCGATCATTGAGTATATTGCACTATCAGGGATTGGAGTAAGGGTCATAAGAGAATTCGTCTTTACTAAAAATTGTGTCAATGGTTTTTACATAAGCCTAATCAGTAAATCAGGTAATTCAAGACCACCCAACCTACCCCGCTGAGCCAGCTGTGATTCTATATTGACTATGGGTCTAGTTTATTCTATATTGATCTGTATTTGATTTAGTTGTCAAAGTTTTTACTAAAAATTATCTAGTTGTTTTAACATACCCTAATCAGTAAAATCAGTAAATCAAGCATCCAACCCCACGCTCCTGACCAGTTGTGATCTATTAATTCTATTGAATCTATTGATCTATTGATCTATTGACTTATTGAGCTATGATCTATTGATCTATGATCTATGAATAAGGTCAAATTTTTTACTAAGAATATGTAACGTCTTACATAACCCTAAATCCAGTTAAATCAGTACAATCAACACCACAAATCCCAAGCACGCCTCCTGATCCAGTCTTGACACTACCTCGATCTACTTGATCTATTGATTCAAGTTCACATTTTCGAGTATTCATCTGGGATTTAAACAATAACAAAAATCAAGCTTCTTTTAATACTAATTAAATCAAGTCTAGATCACTATGTTAAAGTATCGTAACAAAGGTAGTTTCACTCATTAATAAAGTCGTTTCAACTCAGCATCATCTATACTAGCAATATAACCCCAACGACAAAACCTAAACAACATCTTAAACACAGAATACAACGGTTAACGTAACAAAGTTATTCACCACCTTCAACACAGTAAAAGTAACACTAACATAGCATACAGGAGCCGTAACCTATTCAGCCACCTTTGCTCAAGCAATATCTCTAACATAGACAATGTTAATTTATATTAAATGGTAATATTTAACTAAAATTTAATCACAACATTGGTTAATTATTACACTGATCAA
>JABUQX010065874.1:0-10000 GCA_015478945.1 Trachelipus rathkii | reverse complement strand
AAATGAAGCTGTTAATAATAATTTGTGCCTCAGTTTTCAACAACAGTCTGACAAAATATACGTGCTGCCTACCTTAACATTGTAGCTAAAAAAAAAAGTAAACAAAAATAGATGTAAGATCGATATTAGACCCGGAAAGTCAGCCTCTCTTACATATCTCATAGTGTTATTGGGGAGTTGTACGAGGATTTTGAGGGTTTGCAGGATCTAAAATTCAATGCGCAAACTTTCATAGGCGTACAAGAGAGAAACTTTAAACAAGATCTCTTAGGTTTAAATGCCATTTCTTATTAATAACAGCTTTTCTCTCAAATTTGAGGCGAATGGTTTTAATGAGGCTGTTTATAATTTTAAAAATAATAATTTAAGGTTAGGTGATTCACCATTTTGCAATGAGATAGATAATTTTTTTGTAATTAGATGCATTCATATAAGGTACTGATTATACAATTTTTGTCCCAATTTGATTTAGTAAAAATAATGTCAGGTAGTTGTTTTAAAGTTAATAATGTTAATACAATTTGGTAATGTTCAAAATTTCATGACTAAAAAACAAATAATGTCCTTAAATAATAAATATAAGTCTGTATTTGTGAAAAATGATGGGTCTGCTAGTATTACTGAAGTAGTAAGTGAAACTAATATATTTCATTATGAATCCATCAAAGAATTATTTTCATTCATTTGAAAGTATTTTGACCGACTCGGAAATTTAACATGGTTTGAGAATATGTTCTCACTGGAGTTCATTGGTATTCCATCAAAAAATGTTCAATTGACATCCTACGATGAGACAATGGTAGATGAATTTAAAAAAGGCATAATCTTTGGGAAGGGACATTATTGTGTCAAACTTACTTGGACTGCCAACAAAAATATCAATGTTCCATCTAATTTTAATGTCTCTTTAAAAGTAACTAATGGGGTGTGGTGTATAATAATTTACAAAATAAAAATTTACTTGACGTGTATAATAATATCTTTCAAAACCAACTGAAAGAAGTCATTATTGAGTAGGTTCACATCCCTGAGCAAAGAAGAGATCATTACATCTTATAATAATGTCTTTCAAAACCAACTGAAAGAAGTCATTATTCAGTATGTCCACATTCCTGAGCAAAGAAGAGATCATTACATCTGTGTGCCAGATAGACCTGTAATAAAAACACCTGGGCAAATAAAAAAAGTAAAAGCTATATTTAATTGTTCATTTAAATTAAATAAACAAACTCCCACCCTAAATGAATCCTCTTACAGAGGGAATAATCTAATGAATTCTCTTTTAAAATTGTTTTTTGGTTTTAGGACTAATAAGTATGTTGTCTTAAGTGATATTAAACAAGCTTTTTTAGGCATAAAATTAAGCCAAGAATCTGATAAAATAAAATTTTGTTTCTTGTGGTTTCATAATAATATATTAGTCACTTACATATTTAATACTATTCTAACTTTTATGTGGACAACTTAAAATGGAAATGATATTAAAGAAACTAGTCAATTGTATAACCTGACCTACTCAAGAATGCAGAGTGGAGGTTTCCTTTTAAGATCATGGAATTCCAACTCTGAGGAAATGCGAACCATCTTTGAACAAGATGAGGTTTTGGTACAACAGGAGTGTATATATGAAAGTGTTAGGTTATCAATATAATATAAATAATGACACCGTGCATATAGCCTTAATAGATTTTAATGACAATTTAAACACCAAACGACAACTGTTGTCGGAAATATCAAAAGTGTTTGATTCCATTAGGCTTGCTTTACCTGTAACAGTTAAAGGCAAGCTTCTAATTAAAGGAACATGGCAACTAAAGTATGAATGGGATCAACCATTACCAGATGATTTAAAATCTGATTGGATTAAATTTAAAAAAGATCTCAGTTTACTACCAGACATTAATTATCCCAGAAAAGCATTAAATGAGCGTCAATCTTATGGTCTCAATATATTTTGAGATAGCTCTTCTCTTTGTTATGGTTTTGTAGCTTATTGTTCTAATAATGATAATTATATTTTGTTGCTAAATCTAAGGTAACTTAAGTCAATCCTAAGAAATCATTCAGTATTTCCACACTGAAGCTTTTAGGTGTAATTCTTGCTATGAAATATTTAAGCACTATCTTAGATTCATATTCCCAATTTATTTTTGACTATATAAACATAAGCTTGACTCTCAAGTTGTGTTAAACTTATATGATTACCAGCTGTTGTGGAAGATTTATAGTTATTAGGATAGCTATTGAGAAATTTGGGCCCAAAAAGTATTGTTGGCAAGTGCCTACTTCCCGTGTTTCGACTACAACATTTAGGTGAGTTATTATCTTGTTTTTCATTAATATTAAAATATTTTGTTGATAGAATAAATTCTCTTCAGAAATATATATATATATATATATATATATATATATATATATATATATATATTTATATATATATAAATAAATAATATATATTATATATATAATAATATATTATATACTATATTAAATATATCATATATATATAATATATTATATATTATATATATATATATATATATTATTATATATAATATTGATATATATATATATATATATATATATATATATATATATATATATATATATGAGGGTGAGAGTATGTGCTTGAAAGGTATAATGCACATCAATAATTAAATATATTTTGGGGAGATGTAATAATTATTATTTGCTGACGAGTTCATAACGTGTTTAGCACAAGATTCCACCGTTATCATTTGACCCTTGAGGGAAGGGACCAAAGAAGGGAAATAAATCGCCCAAAGATGTTTCCTCTAAAATAGGATATTAAATGCAGCAATTATTATTATTATTATTATTATTATTATTATTATTATTATTATTATTATTATTATTATTATTATTATTATTATTATTATTATTATTATTATATTTGGTTTTATTATTATTATTATATTATATTATTATTTAGATTATTATTATTATTATTTTTGGTTTTATTTTTAAAATTGAAGTTATTACTTTAATTATACAGAGAAATGAGCTTTGCATAACAAATACTGATAATCCTATTACAAGTTTACAACTGCTATTGGTAGAGATGAATATATATATATATATATTTATATATATATATATATATATATATATATATATATATATATATATATATATATATATATATATATATATATATATATATATATATATATATATATAAATATAAATATATCTTCTCCTTCCCACAGAACTAGATTTTAATATCTATTGATCCATCAAGAGGAAGTCTGGATCACAAAAAGTAAAAGGAGACAAAAACGAAAAGAGGAAAAATAAAAATTTACTAAAGACAGTACAAAAGTACAAAAGAAAAGAACATAAAAAGAAACAAAACGAAGACTAAAGAATATAAAAAGAAACCAAAACAAAGAATAAAGAACATAAAAAGAAACAAAACGAAGAATAAAGAGCATAAAAAGAAACAAAACGAAGAGTAACAAGAAGACGTTACACCCTTATCAAAGGGTAACTTGCAGTTTATTTTATTTTTATTTCCAAATAAAAGAGAACTATATGCGAATAATTAAGTTCAATTGGATTAAGAAGATAGGATGATTTGAATTAGATTAAAATAAAATGATATTTAACAATGAGATTAAAAAGAGAAAATAGTAAAATTTTAGTTTTGCAAATGGATGAGGTTGTTTTAAAGATAGGATAACTAAATTAGATTAGATAAAAAAATTGAGGAGGAGGATTAAATAAGATTAAAAGTTAAGTTAAAACCAAATGAGGTAATTAGTTAGAATTTGTTGTTAAAAATAATAATTATAATAGCTTAATGATATTAGGAAACCTGTTTTTATGGATAATTAGTAATTCGATTTAAGTATGATTCAATTTAGTAATATTTGAGACCCGCTAATTCTGGTCTCTTGTTCAGGTCCCGATTGTAAGGCAGTATACAAACAGCGAACTTGAAGAAAACCAGCAGCCATTTTACTTGGAAGATCTAAGATCGTTACTGTTAGGGAACGTAATTACCACTGTGGAGGTCCCCTTTTTCAAATTGTTTTGAGTTCCATTCTACTGAATTCTAACCAATTCTCTCGCCTTATCAACCAAAAATCCGCAATAGCACATCCGCAGTTATTAAAACCGCACATCCGCCAGTTAAAACCGCACATCCGCAGTTATTAAAACCGCACATCCGCCTATTAAAACCGCACATCCGCAGTTATAAAACCGCACATCCGCAGTTATTAAAACCGCACATCCGCTTATTAAAACCGCACATAATCGCCGTCCGTTTGTCCGGAAATCGATCTTAATTGTTTTTTTACTTTATTATGTTATAATATTCTTCATCTTATTATAATTATTTTATTTTTTTCATTTTTATCTATATTATTTTTATGACTCATATTATTTATTCTCATTCCATATATATGTGTATGTATATATACATATACATATATTTATAATAAGTTTAATTTGTACATATAATTATATATATATATATATATAACGAAATATTTACTTGATTACTAAGAAATAAAGAAAAACCCACTAAAAGTTTTAATAATCTTTTTTTTATTATTTATTTATAAAGAGGTTACATTAATGGATGAGTCGTAAGTTTGAAAGCAAATAAGGTCAGAATAATATGGTGAGTACCAAAAATCAATAACAGTGGATATAGCCCACAGTGGTTGCAGTTTAATCCCACCTAGTTTATTTCCAACAGGCATCATCATTCTAAGGAAACAAAAAGAAGGTTAAGGAAAGAAGTAATATTAAATAAGAGAAGAAATTGCAAGAAAGAAAGGAATACACCACTGCGCTGCTCCAAGTAGATTAAAAGAAGACCTCTCGTCATAGCGCTCCAGATACCTTGGATGAGTACGAGAGCCTTCTTGAGAAGTTGAAGAATCCCTGGTTTAGAAGAGGGGATTCTTGTCTCTCGTCAAGTTAAAAGGTATTAACAATATATATATATATATATATATATATATATATATATATATATATATATATATATATATATATATATATATATATATATATATATATATATATATATATATATATGTTATATATATATATATATATATTTATACTTTTTTTGTATATGTATATATAAACATAAGTTTTTACACACTCTATTCTCAATCTCAACTTTCAAATCTTTTTAATATATATATATATATTCAGACCGCATTTGCAAAGCGTGGATGAGGTCCTCAAGGGTCTGAACCCAACCAATACCCATGTGAATACATGGTTACCAAAGAAGGAAGCTCACACTCCTCTGGCGATAGAAACTGATGTTGAGGCCCATCACTCAACTTTACTGAAGGGAGGGACTCTCAACTCATGAAAGATGTCAGAAAATTATTTGTTAAACTTACCTAAACTATTTGTGTCTCATATGCTCAACCCCTTTAAATCAGTCATTTATCCATTTCATGCTGCGTCTCTTCTCTTAACAATTGGTAAATAATTTATAATAGAACTAACCATTATAATAAAATTTATGTAGCCAGTTTCTAACACATATATCAAGATGCTTGGGTTTCACTCTACAAAATAACTCACATTGCTTTCATGTTCAGCATCTGTTACTTGCGTGGTGATTTATGTCTATTCACGCCATCCTCCTCCAGTGAAGCTGAATTACCGTGGACCTGCCCAGTTCGCCTGCACATCAAGACGTCCAAGGTCACCCACATCTCCCCCCTCAGGATCTTAACTATCCCTGCACTCTGAAAATAAAAATAATCTAATCCATATCACTCCCACCATCATTAAACAATCTGGTGATGTACACCCTAACCCTGGCCCAATAAAATATATGTCCATTCTGCAACAAACGAGTAACAGAAAACCAGCCATCTATAGAATGTTTCCACTGCAAAAGATGGATACATAAAAACAAATGTTCCCCTTTCGCAGTACTGCCCCATCAAAACCACACATAGACGCAACCCCCCCTACAACTTCCCCACCACTAAATATCTCGAACAATAAGAACTTAATAAAAATTCTTCAAATCAATATAAATGGCCTAAACAACAAACATTCAGAAATTCTTGCTTTCCTCTACAAATACAACATTGACATAGCCTTATTACAGGAAGCCCATACTCCTCAAAATACACCAAGAACACCATTCTATGGATACAACTCCATTTACTCAAACACACTCCCAGAAAACCACACCCTATTAACTCTAATTAAAAACAACCTATCCTACACTAGAGACCACTAATCTATTAAATGACCCTATCCTCAACATTCAGTCATTTACCATCCTCTTCAACAATATTTCCCATAACATATTAAACATATATATCCCCACCCCACATCTCAACATTGCCCAAACAACTACAAACCTAACCTAAATCCTATCAATACATTCAACAACCTGATAATAGGAGGTGACTTCAACGCCCATCACACAGCCTGGTACAGGAACATCTCACAGATAACTGAGGAATTCACATCCTCGATGAACTTGATACCTTAAATATCCTAAATTATAAAAATCTCCCCACCCGAATTCCACCACAAGCTAACCAATCCCAAACCTCCCCAGACATCACTTTCTCCTCTCCTTCTCTCTTCACCAACATAACATGGAACACTGAAATAGACCTCCCATCAGACCACGTCCCAATGATAATCACATATACAACAACAAAAATACCCAACCCCGAAATAATTACAACTTTCACAAACTACAAAAAGGCAAATTGGCAAAAATTCACCCAATACATAGAAACTCGCCTTCCCCTACTAGAAATCAACAACTCCCTCTCCCTACATAAGACCATAGACAAACTCACCAAAGTTATACAAAAAAACTCCAATCTTTACATAACAAAGGGCCATAGAAAACACTACAACCCATCATTAACACCTGAAATCTGCAACCTGATAAAACAAAGAAACATCATTAGACATCAAAAAATTTATACCCCAGATCTAACAACTCAAATTAACTCTCTAAACACAAATTTCCAACCTCTTCTCCACCCATAAGGCAGAAAAATTCAAAAAATACCTCAATGACAACATGGGGAAGCCTGAAGAAAACGAATATGGCAGATAGTGAAATGTCTCCAAAACTCCCAAAACATCCATCCACCCACAAACGAAGCATTTAGACAAAATAACTCTCTCCCCTCCCCAAACAACACTGCATTATCTTTGCACAACACTACTACAAAATCTCCAACAAACCCACTCACCCAAATAATAGAAAAATAATATGCAACCTCAAAAAAACGAAATTAGAAATTAATCCCATCCTTCCTTTCACTACATTAGAAATTACCTCACTCATCAAAACCTTAAAAAACTCCCCAGCCTCTGGCCCAGACAACATGTCAAACCTTCACATTAAACACCTTGGACCAACTGCTATTTCATTCATCACAAATATTTTCAACAAGTCTTGGTCACTCAACTACATTCTCCCACTCTGGAAAAAAGCAATAATCATACCTAAATTAAAACCCAGAAAAGACCCCAACCTCCCCTCTTCATATCGACCCATATCCCTCCTCTCCTCCCTGTGCAAACTAATGGAGAAGATCATTCTCACCAAAATCCTGCCACACTTTCATTCCCCAACCCACCAACATGGCTTCAAAAAATCACACTCCACCTCTACAGCACTAACAAACATCACACAAAACATCATAAAGGGCTTAAACAAAACTCCATCCCACAGAACAATACTTCTAGCCATTGACATCAGTAAGGCTTTTGACACAGTACCCAGACACATCCTCATTCAAAAAAATCCCAAACTCACCCTTTTCTAACAATTATAAAAAGTGGCTAGCAAATCTCATATCTGGACGCACTGCTCAGGTATCAAGCAAACATCAGTCCTCAAAAACCGTAAAATTGAGAAACGGAGTCCCTCAGGGCGCCATTTTGTCCCCTTTCCTTTTTACAGCTGACATCCCCACCCTTCAAACTCCCAATTCACACCTTATAACTTGTGCAGATGATATAACCATACCAGACCCCTCTGTACCCACTGCTACAACTAATACTCAGAATTACCTAAACCAACTAGAAGCCTGGTTGTCTTCCAACAAAATGTCAGCCTCTGCCGAGAAATCATCTATAACTCTGATCACTGCTGACAGAAACCAATCATCATTACACCCACAAGTAACTCTAAATAACTCTATCATCCCCCTAAACAAAACACCTAAAATTCTTGGTATAACCTTTGACACCCACTTTACCTTTACACCTCACATCCAAAACATCATTAACACAGCAAATAGAAAACTAAATGTCCTACAAACTCTATCTCGACACAATTTCAGTAATGAAGCAACTACACTAACAACTACTTACAAACAATTCTCAAGAACTACAATCAACTATGGATCAACAGTCTGGTACCCTCTAATCTCATCAACTAACAGAATCAAATTACAAAGGATCCAAAATACTGCTCATGGAACTATAACAGGCTGCCAGAAAACTATTCCAAATTAACATGAAAAAACAAAAATTCTCCCAATTCAGGATCACCTGGACATGATAGGAATGCAATTCTATGCCAGGGCTCTCAACCTGACCCATCCATGCCATAACTACCTACAGGACCACACTATGTACTTTAAAATCCCCTCCCTCATCCGCTGCCCTCTATTACGGCGAACTCTTTAGAACCATCCCCCCTCCTTCACACAACACATCTCTCTCAAGACATATTCACACATACTTATACGGCAATAGGAATGGGTATATTTAAAATAAATTATTTGTTTTGCATATCTAGGTACCGTATATGTAATATAAAAGTAGCATTATTTATATTTAGTCTGTTATTTCATTACTACGTTAATTTATTTGTGATCTCATATAGCCTAATTTCAGTCTCATAAAATAGCTATTCCAGTCGCCAAAATGATTAACCCAATTTCTAAAAATATTTAACAAATTTATTATGCTCTATTAAAATCTAAAATAAAATCTAAATAATTTTTTCTTAACACTGGAGTTATCCCCTTCCATTCAGGTACTCCTCAATCTCTTCATCTGCAACCTTTCCAGGTTGGTCATGGTGAGGTTTACCCAAATGATTAGATCTTAATTTTAATCAAATTTTTTATCAAAGCGTAGAAACTCATAACCATTAAATTAATTTTGAGAATAGCAATATTTCTGTTTTTAATTTTTATTCCAAGATTCATTTGGTAATACAGGCCTTGAAAAACGATAGTTTATCACGTTTAATGGGCAGGGTTGGAAACAAACTGACCAAAAAATGCTCATATTTGTATGCATTTAATTCTGCTTCTCTCTTCTGATTCTTCCAACAAAATACCCCTGATCCATATTCTTTTTCTCTAGCAACTCCTGGTGGTCATGTCTTTAACCTAACCTTTTTCTCTACCAACTCCTGGTGGTCATGTCTTTACCCTAACCCAACCTTTTTCTCTACCAACTTCTGGGTTTCATTAACGCCAACCTAACTTTTCTACCAACTTCTGGTGGTCATGTCTTTAGCCTGATAGCCTAGATATTTTGTGGAAAAAAAGAAATGTCTTTCTTGAATGATGGAGAAAAAAGTAAATTTGAATGTTACAAATTAAGTAAATGTAAAGAATCTCTCTCTCTCTCTCTCTCTCTCTCTCTCTCTCTCTCTCTCTCTCTCTCTCTCTCTCTCTCTCTCTCACATTCTCTCTCTCTCTCTCTCTCTCTCTCTCTCTCTCTCTCTCTCTCTCTCTCTCTCTCTCTCTCTCTCTCTCTTTATATATATATTCTCTCTCTCTCTCTCTCTCTCTCTCTCTCTCTCTCTCTCTCTCTCTCTCTCTCTCTCTCTCTCTCTCTCTCTCTCTCTCTCTCTCTCTCTCTCTCTCTCTCTCTCTTTCTCTCTCATCTCCTCTCTCTGAAGGGCGCACGAAAACGTGCGAAAGCGTTTCTCACGATAAATGACCGCGAAAACGGTTAAACACCCGCAACCCAACTGATCCAAGTACCG
>JABUQX010065873.1:20000-40145 GCA_015478945.1 Trachelipus rathkii | reverse complement strand
AGATTAAAAAGATCCATGAAATATGGAAATTTACACCTTCAAATGACATATTCGGCAAATACGTTGAAACATTCTTGAAATGGAAGACTGAGGCTTCGGGATTGCCAGATGGTATAACCGATAAAGATTGTGAAGAATTCTTTCAATACCTGCAAGATTTTAAGGATATTGAGGGCGTGACACTTGATCCAGGTAATATTAAAAGTAATCCTGGAATGCGATATATTGCCAAGCTTCTCCTCAATTCATTATGGGGAAAACTAGCTCAGCGTATTCCCATGAATGAGGATATCGTGTGCACGAGTTACGCCCAGGTCTGGGACTTAATGAAGAGAGCTGATCTTAAGGTTAGAAATATCATTGTGGCGGGTGATAAACATATAGTTGAAGTTACACATACTGGCTTTACTAATAAAACGGCAAAGGCCACAAATGTAGCTGTTGCTTCCTTTACCACAGCTTATGCTAGGGTCGAATTATATAAACTCCTCGATTCTCTAGGTCAGCATGTACTTTACTGTGATACCGATAGCTGTGTTTTCACAGCCCGTGAAGGTGAATATATTCCTGATACGGGAAAATTCTTAGGAAACCTGACGGACGAGATAGGACCTGGAGAAATAGCTGATAGTTTCGTGTGCACGGGTCCTAAATCCTACGCTATTCGGATAAAGAAGAATGATTCGAGTTTTGCTTACATCTTGAAAGCAAAAGGCTTAACGTTGAATAAGGATACCGAGCACATAATTAATTTCCAAGGGATGGCGAAGATTAACTTTGATAAGATGATTAAGGATATGGAGAAGACCAAGAATCGTGATTGGATGGTCTTAAACGACGACAATCACTTCTACAACATGATCAAGGATACAGACGTAAAACAGCATTAGCTGTTACGCAAATGATGCAGTGAAAGAAGAGTGTTGAATCTTCACTTCAAAAGATATCCATAATCTAGACGACTCCGCTCAGCCACACGTAAATAATGAAAACATACCGTGAAATGATGGTTCCTGAGTAATGAAAAGGGCGTAGCATATAAAATAGTAATGTCAACTTTAATAAATGTATTAAAAGGTTCCGCCACACTTCAAATAACGGAATCTTGTTCTAGAGTGCCCGCACTGTAGCCAGGGGTATGATGGGAAACGTTAAATTTCATTTGCTAAGAATAAAATATAATTTCATTGTAATGTACAAATATAATATATGTATATATTGTTAAAATAAAATATTTATTTGTTTTATAATATATGTATATTTTACTAAAATAAAATATTTATTTATATTACTCTTTCATTACCATTTTTATTTATCTGTGTTCCCCTTTATTTATTTATTTTTATTTGAGTTGCCAATTATTATTATTTTTATTTATTTGGGCTGACAATTTTCGATTTTATTTGTGTAAAGTCATAGAATGGGTTGTATAAAGGTAATAAAGGTAAAAAACCTGTAGGTGTCCTCATAGCGCAGTGTATTAAGCGCATGTACTTCAGGTGTTATTGTATGATGAAGGTATGAAACCTTAACATACAGAGGTTCACGTTACCAATAGGGATGGGGAGTTCTCTGGTAATTAGTACTTAAAGGACCGGAAACCCGGGATACCCCGGTTGACATACGCTCACATCCACGTTCGGGCTATGAAGATACCTTTTATTTCGGGCTGTGGATTTGAACCAGCGGTTCAGGTGGGCTGACGGGCGGGAACGCGAAAAATGCGCCCGCAGGCGCACGCGGCGGCGGAAAAACGCAACGGGCTGGTGGGCGGGCTGGCAAGAACGCACCTGCGGGTGCCGAGGATCGAGACATCAAAAAAAGGGCTAAGGCCCGGGGGGCCTTAAAAAACAGAAACAAAAATAACCGGCGGGGGGTCAAAATTGAGAAGGGACGGAAAAAATTCGGGGGGGGGAAAAGGGGGGGGGGGCAATACGTACGATGGAGGCGAGGCCTCCAGTCTGGCGCGGCCCTTTCTTCGAAAAGGGCGCCTAAAATTTAGGGTTTGCCGTAAAAATTAGGGTGCCAGGGAAAATTTAGCGGTGCCAGAAAATTAGGGTTGCCAAGTAGATGTTTTATAAAATTCAAGGCCTAAAACAGGCAAGGGCAGTTAAAATCACCCTCAGGAAACAACGTGGCGGTCAGAAAACACCGTTGGTCAAGGTCAATTTTTTGTGTGCAAAATGCCTGCCCTACTACTCAAACATACTCTCTTGATAATCCACAAAGGCACCACTAGGGCTTGTCAAATTCCTGTAACTAAAATCCCACCAAGTTTGGCTTAAGTGAAACAAAAAAAAAAAAAAAAAAGAAAAAAAAAAAAAAAAAAAAAAAAAATATTATATATATATAGTTATACTATATAATATATAATACTATAATTATATAATATTATATATATATATATATATATATTATATATATATATATTATACCCAAACCATCCCACATACCTTAATAAACTAAGTTATGGTCACATGCAGCATGATATTAATAACTACTGTAAGTAAAAAACCAGCCAATTTGGCTCGTCTAAATATTACTATATGATACCCAACCCATCCATATACACATCCAACCCTTTCTTAAAATGTTGCAATCGATTCACACTCAACAACCTCCTGTGGGTAAACCATTCCAAAATTTAACAAATCCTATTGCTGAAAGAATGCTTCTTATATCAAGATTGGCATGCTTGGGCTTCTTAAATTTCTTGTTTTGCCCCCTGGGTCTCCCGTCCGTGCTCTACTATGAAGAATTAATTGGTTTCGTATTATCTATAGATGTAAAAATTTTGTAACTTGTATCATGTCCCCTCCGAGAAATCGCCTTTCTAAAGAAAACATTCCTAACTTTCAGCCTCTCCTCATAGCTCTTACCCTCAAACCCAGAAATTCTTGCTTGTTGCTATACGTTGCACTCTCTCTAGCATAATTATGTCTTTTTTTAAATAATGGGCCCAAACTTGTGCGCAATACTCTCTATTATTGGCCTACATAGCTATTATACAGTTTTACTTATAACTTCCTTGTCTTGTAAACAACATTGACGATTAATATTATGCCCAGCATCTTATTAGCTTTATGCCTTGCTTCCAAACACTAATTAGCTACTTTTCAAAATTACTGCTTATAATCACACCTAAATCTTTTCTTGGTCCACAGACTCAAGTCAATCCCCATTCATATTGTAGTTAAACCTTTTATTTGAGTAACTTTTATTTGAGAAACCTTACACATTTTACTTTTAAATTCATTTGCCACTTATCCACCACCCAAGAAGTTTATCAAATCATTTGGAATCTTATCTACATCCTTCACTATTTTCTTAACTGAGGTGCCCCTTTGGTATCATCTGCAAACTTAAGAACCTTGCATTTAAAGTCCCTGGTCTAAATCATTTATATACGAGGAACAATAGTGGCCCCAGAACTGAACCCTGTGGGACAACACTCTTCACTATTTCCCATGATGACTTAATTTGGCCATTTAGTTGTACACACTGTTTTTTTATTCCACAACCACTCTTTAATGCCAACCATGTACCACTTCCACCCATCCACATCTCAATAACTCTGCAGTAGCCTTATGTGGGGAACCTTATCAAAAGCTTTGCTATAGTCTAAAAAAGTCACTCTAAATATATAATATCAACTGGATCTCCTCGGTCAGTGCAATCAGTAATGTATTCCATAAATTCTAAAAGGTTGGTCTGACATACCTACTCTTCTGAAACCGTGCGGGCCTCATACAATACCTGCTTATTCTTCTAAAATAGGTCTCTATTATGACCTTGCAAGCAACGTTTCAGAAACCTTTACAACCAGAGATGTTAAGCTAACTGGCTATAATTTCTTAAATCTTCCTTACTACCTTTCTTAAAAATAGGCACAACATATGCCGTTTCCAGTTCATCTGACCTCACCAAATGTTATAGATGCGCTTATAAAGCAAATACAGTGCCATTAATGCTGGTTACTACCCTCCTTCAGAATTCTACCATATATACCATCAGGCCTGCAGCTTTACTTGGATCAATATGGTCTAGATAAACGTTTAATATCTTTTACGTTCAAATTCCAAATTCTGTAAGTCTATTTGTTACATGCATACCAGAACTATTAGTCTCCAAACTATTATCTAATCTTTCCTCAGTGAACACTGAAGCAAAATAAGCATTGAAAATGCTGACCCAACTCCTTATCTGAACTCACTAAATTTTCCCAATTTTGAGACCAATTGTCATATTCTTACTTTTAAATTTATAAAAGCTAAAAAACTTCTTCAGGTTCTTATTACTATTCCTTGCTAAATTAATTTCTGCCTCTCTCTTTGCCTTTCTTATTGACTGGTTAAAGTTCTTTTCTATTTTTCTATAATTTTCTAAATCCATCTTCCCTAAACTACCCCTAAATATTTTAAAACATTCTACGCTTTTCATTGATTTTATCTCTTATCTCTCTATTCCACCAAACAGGTTTTCTCTTTGCCACCCTAATAGGTTTATCTTTAAAACACACTGACAGAATATTCATTAAAACCTGCTTAAAATGTTCCCACATGATAAAACAGTTTTGGTCTTTAGACTCTTTATCCCAGTCAGTTATATAAAGCATATCTCGAAATTTGGTAAAATCGCCATTTCGGAAATCTAAGATTTTTTCCTTATTAGCTTGCAATTTGGGCCCAGATACCACATTCATATTAAATCTAATTTTTTTTTTAAATTCACACCTCATGGGCATAGCCCTATTCAAGGAGGGGAACTTCTCTAGGTAATTTCTACCTAGGATCCGAACTAGGATTCGAACCCGCGACCTTGCCATGCGACTCCGTCGCTCTACCGTTTGAGCCACGGTATTATATTATGGTTACTAACTCCTAAATTTTCCTCAACTTTAATCTCATCCACCATACTTTCATCGTTAGTTAATATTAAGTCTAATAGTGCATCGTGTCTTGTGGGTTCATGGACCATGTGGCTCAAAAAGTTATCTAGTATACAATTTATAAATACAGAACTACTATGGTCCGTATTAGACAAGGAATCCCACTGAATGAAGTTGTACCAGTCAAATTCCTAGACTTATATAAATAGTACAAAGAAAACTGCTGTCATAGTCCCATACTTTCCATTGTAAATTGTAACAAAGCAGCAGTTATCCCAGCCCACCTTCACCTTGCGAAATTTGATCAAAACAGGAGTTTACCCAGTCCCACCCTTACCCAAGTAAATTAGAATAAGACAGGAGTTATCAAAGTTCCATTACCATTATAAATTAAAAAAAAAAACATGTTATCACAATCACACCTTTAAAATTGGAAATTTTATCAAAATAGGAGTTGTTCCAGTTCCACCTCCCATTTATAAAATCTTATAATTTAAAAGGATAGAAGTTGTTATTAACCTACCCTTTCTCTTTTAAATTAGTATAAGATAAAATCTGCCCTAGTCTCAAACTGACCATTTTATATTGGAACAAGACAGGAGTTGATGTCGCATTCCCATCCTAACCTTTATAAACTGGATCAATACAAGAATTTTTGCAATCTCACCTTTACCGTTTTATTTAAAAAAAAGGCAGGAGCTGTTCTAGTAATAATGTTACCGCACACCAGAACAGGCCGGCAATTCTGTGATGGAACCACCCCGCCACCGAAGGCTGTCTACTCCTAAGTGGTGATGGGGAGGTGCGGATATATATATATATATATATATATATATATATATATATATTTTTATATAATATATTATATATATATATATATATAATATATATATATATATAATATAATATATAGTATATATATAATATATATATATATATATATATATATATATATATATTAACTTTTTGCTAAAATCCATAATTTGTATGTAAACCAAAATTTATCATTTAGAGCTTCAATAAAAGTAGTTGATTAAATGGTTCAGATGTCAAAAGATTTCTTTCATCAGAGAAAACATTTTTCAAGAGCAATACAGTTCATTTCGAAGACACGGATCTCCTATTTATTAAATAATTATGACAGTGAAGGCATTGCGACTTTCAAACCAGAATTGTAATGGATTGAATTATGTTGACAAGAAAGGATGATTCAAATATAATTTCACTTCGTTGGGAATGTTTCTTTGGTTGCAGTGAAGGATTATTTGGTGTATTCTTGGCTGCTTCTTCTTCGTTTATGTCCCATAGCCCTCCTTTTATTCTCGGTTAGTATAATATAAATCATCTTATATCGAGGAGGCGGTCTGATTTCCTATCATCCTTGGTTGACAAACAACTTTTTTGTTTATTTGCTGAATGGCTTGTCTCATTTAGAGTAGATGGAAAAACAAATTTTTTAAATCTTGAACGGTGATACATGCGAGTAATCATCAATTTCTTAGTTGGAGAGTTCTTCATTAAACAGTTTGACTGTCGAATAATTGTATTAATAATTTTTAATTACCTTGCTTCTGGTGACACAATATCACCAGGAAGTTCTTTCGTTACATATTCAAATAATTTAAGCAATGTAATTGCTTCTCGAATAACATTTAGCTCTGGTGTAGTCATTGATGGTGCTTTATTATCCATTGGAAAAACTAAAATTTCCCCTATTTGTCTAGAGAGCAAAATCAACATCTAAAGGCTATAAAAGATCGAGTTTCACCTGGTAATAACATCCTAAAAAGGATATAAAAAAAAGCTTCTTCACTCTTTCCTTCTTTTGTCTCCTATCAACAGGTCGTCTATAATCGCCACTTTACTATGTTTGAATTAGTTTGTAATTTAGCTTTAACTATTTATAATGATCAGATTTCTCGTACACTTTGAATCACTTTACCACAACCAATTTTATATTATGAGTAAAATGAGGAACGCGAACATTGTTAGTTACCAATTCTCTAACTAGCAACAATTCTTGCTACTGCGTCTGTAGTAGGGAATAATTAAAAAAGTATTTTTTTTCATTTTTCTATAACCCACATTTTCGAGCAGAGATTCGAATCTTCATGAAAAGCGGCGTTTGGGTTTGTTGTAGTTGTTTCCGTCCCAAACATACTGACGAAATATAGAAATTTCTTCATTGCAATATAGTAATACTTATACTATATATAATAATTATAATATAATATATATCATATATATTAATAATATATTATATATATATATATTATTATATTATATTATTATATAATATATAGTATATATATATATATATAAATTATTTTTACGAGTTACTACCACCTTCACTGCACTCGAACACAAATTAAGCAAGGAGGGGTGTTGAATTACACTCAGAAATTTCAAACTAACGCAAAATTACGCAGATCGACGCCACAAGACGCGTTAAAGTGAGGGAAATTAAATTGAGTATGAAACACAGAAATGGAAGCGGAGGCCATGCTGGCACGAGCGGGAGGTGGAAGGAGGCGCAGCAGCAACTAGTCTGGAGTTGCTATATCACACAAAACTCATGTGCACCCAAAGCACGCCTTGGGCACGAGTGCGTCCTTAAAGGAGGTGGCCGCGAGTGGAAATTCCCTCGAGCACCTGCCGATACGTACCTATAAAAAGAGATAAAGCACCAACCATCGCGCCGCAAAGATAAGAGGGTCAAGTGAACAGAAAGTACAGGACAGTTATAAGTCTTTTAGCCTTTGCCTTCGACCCTATCCAAAAGCCGGGGAAAAAACCTGAACCCCCCCAGATATGAGAGCCGTACTCCATACAGGCGGATGAGACCCTTGTATAACGGGAGTAACTGTGAAGGGAAAAAAAAAGTCTCGCCAGTCTAAACAGAACACCCAGTTTCTTCGCGCCCTAGCAATCCAATTGTGATGTGATGTCTTCCAAGTACATTTTTGTTTATGTAAGCAGGATGTAATCATTGTCAACAGGAGAGACGAGAGAACCGTCGTGAACAAGAGATAGGAAAGTTAGAAGCTTCTTAGAGAGGGAGATTGTAGAAGTTGCGTTTTTAAAGAATTAAATTTCACAAGCGTGAGACGACCCCACCCGAAAATTCTATCCAGATCAGCGAGAATGGAATCGGAAAGATTAAGGCGAGAGGGAATATTCTAGAAGTAAAAGAAGAAGCAGCAATTGAAATGAGTGAAGAATGAAGGTCAGTCATCGGCATATAGTGGATACATGTTAGATGGCAAGACGAGAAGATCATAATGAAAAGCAAGAATAAGTAGAGATAACAGAACCCTGAAGAACACCACTTTTGACAGAAAGAAGAAGAATCGCCCCATCAACAACAGCCGATTATTGAGCGATTTGAAAGAAAAGCTAGAACAATAAAAGCCAAAAGAGAAGGAGGAAATCCAAAGGAGGGAGCTTGGGAGCAGTGACGCTTGCCATTCCCGGTCAATGCTTTGGATATTCAAGCGCCACCACGCAGTCTCCCCGTAATTCCTAAGGGTGGGAAAACCATAAATCTCTGTTAGATAGGAAAGTATACACCAGTAGACCTCGAGCGCCGAAAGCCGTACTGGCATCGGAAGAAGGAGAATAGAAGATTCCAGATGTCTAAAGAAATGGAGAGTTGAGAAGGGGTTTCAAAATCTTAGATAGAAAAACAGGTTAGAGCTATAGGGCGATAGTTAGAAGGATCAGAGCGGCTTCTTTTTCGAAAAGGTTGGACATATGCGCGGCTTCCAACACTGAGGGAAAGTTCTAGTATTGAGACATAGAGAAATGGTTTTAACGAGAGGAGTAGCTAGGCACTGAAGCACACTCCCTCCAAAATTCGGGGAGGCAATGCCATCCGGCCCCCCGCCTTCCTAACCGTTTCATAGATTTCAGGAAAGCCCATGCACCCGATTCAAATGTTAATCTCAGGCAAAAGGCATAGGAAACCTGAGAGAAAAGGAGCAGAAGAGGAATCGCCAGAATCGGCCCGGGTGAGTAGGAGGAAAATAGGGAAGCCGAGAGATTGCCTTTTCAGGTGGAGAGTTACAACAGAAACATCAGATCGAATAAGAGAGGAAAGGCAGATTTACAACAAAGTTGTTGGAGATGTTTTTTGGCAAAGAGGCCAGAAAGATTTGTCAGTAGGAGAACCAGGGAGGTTAGCGCACTTTCGTCTGATTGAAGAGCCGCTAAT
Organism: Trachelipus rathkii; assembly: GCA_015478945.1. Classification (NCBI taxonomy): domain Eukaryota; kingdom Metazoa; phylum Arthropoda; class Malacostraca; order Isopoda; family Trachelipodidae; genus Trachelipus; species Trachelipus rathkii. The sequence goes on along the minus strand of JABUQX010065873.1, from coordinate 31,044 downwards.
TGCTCGCGAGAGTATCCCTGCAAACGAATTTCTGCTGAATGAAACATTAGCGAGGAGTGATAGGAGAACGGAATTTTTCCACCCATACGCATTGTCTCTAGCCTGTATGGCCCAGAAACAATTACGATCGAACCATGGATTATGAGGAGAGAAAGATTGTAGTCGAAGAAGGAATGAACCTGCCCATCCCATCAACGATTACAGCTCCCACCTTTCGGCAGAAGCCGAAGCGTCACAGAGGAAAAGCAGTCATTCCAAATTATATAGCGTAGGAGCAGCGCAAAGCCCCCCAATCACGCACGATCAAGCTGCCAGAACGAAACGCTCAGGGCAGATGAGATCTGTTGGAAGAAGTATTAAAAATTAGAGATATAAGGTTGTGGGTCAGATTACCAATAGGAGCGAAGTGGTATTTTAAGAGAAGGACTAGTGGTGAAACATAGGTCAAAGTGTGTTCAAAGAATTGTTGGACGTCCGGAATTCGTGTTAGTCTTTACTTAGTTGCCTCAGATCTTGAGAATGCTGAATGATTCGCCTCTCCCCACCTAAATCAGTATGTGGACCCCAAACCATTCAGTGTTGTATACATTGAAATCCCCTAAATAGAGGACCTCAGTATTGGGATGAGAAGATATAACGTCTCGATGAGAAGTAGTAAATCATTGTCAAAAAGGCGTGGAAAAATCTGTTCCTTAGCAGAACAGTAGCAGAAGCACAAGAATTTATTGTAGTAATAATTTATATTTTTTTACATCCACGGAATCTCTCTCTCTTCTCTCTCTCTCTCATATATATATATATATATATATATTATAGTATACTATATATATATAATATATATATATATATATAATATATATATATATATATATATTATTATTATATAATATATATATATATATATTATATATATTATATAATAATATTATATTTATTATATATATATATATATGTTATATATATATATATATATTATAGAAGAGAGGAAAGTAGAGAGAGAGAGAGAGAGAGAGAGAGAGAGAGAGAGAAGAAGAGAGAGATTTCGTGGATGTAAAAAAATAAATTTTGAAACATAATTGAAAAATGTCGAACAGTCGACTATCATGAAAAATATATGGAGTCGCCAATATCAATCGATTATATCGATAATCGATATTTCTTGGGCATCCCTACGTAAGGCATATTTCGACCTTATTTGTAAAGCTTGCAATTTTGTAAATTTTCAAATAAATTATATATATTCAAACAGATTATAACCGTTCCTAGTAATGCAAAAAAAAAAAAAAAATTTTTTTTTTAGTCGATTGTTTTTGTTTCTTTTAAGAATTTTTTTAAATTTTTTTCATCATTTTCATTATTTTTCACAATTTATTTTCATTTTTTTAGCATATTTCGAGTGGTTGGGCCAGATCTTTCTTGTGGTGTATAATTGACATGATACAGTTGAAAAAAAATTTCTTCCTAAATTATTTTTTGGCAAAAGTCTGAAATGAGAATAACTTTTTTTTCTATTGAACCGATTTTAAATTTAACTTCAGTTTTGGTAACGATTGGGAGAGTTATTTCTTATGGTATTTGTTCCATCAAACTACAACAAGAAATTAAGGTTAAAAACAAAAACCAAAAAAAATATTTTTAATTTTTTTTTTTTTAGGGTGTGCGGTTCTTGTGCAAATTGAACGTTTAAAAATAAGTATTAAAAAAAAAACATTCGCATCTCATTTTAAATGAATGAGTCACAGGAGATTTTACTCTCCATCAGCGGGATTCGAACATTGGACTCCGCGTCGCTGAGTAACAATGACCGGGAGCTTTATCCACTAAGCTACTCATACAAATAGTCTTCTGCGTCTTAGTTAGTAGGACGTCATTGCGAATAATAAATATGAATAATATATAGCTGAAAATACACATATTAAGAAAGGTATTTTAAGGTTATATGAGACACTCAAATACTAGAAATTTTTAAGTATATCTCTTATCACTTAACACATATTCACACCATGAGAATTTTATTATTATTATTATTATTATTATTATTATTATTATTATTATTATTATTATTATTATTATTATTATTATTATTAGTAGTAGTTGTAGTAGTAGTAGTAGTAGTAGTAGTAGTGTAGTAGTTGTTGTTGTTGTAGTGGTAGTAGCGAACCCTTAAAATGTGCAAAGTAAGGAAGCAACGAATAAATAATAACCCCATCCCCCCCAAAAAAAAAATAATGTAAAAAATAATGGTAATAACGATGCGTTAATTTTTAAAAACTAAAGATATTGTTCATCACATCAGGTTTTGTGCAGTGCAGTACTCATATTTTCATTTTTCTTTTTTTCATAAGGGTGGTTTGTTACAATTATGATTCACAAATGCGTCGAAAGGTGTGGCTCATTTCTCGCACTTCATCTTTATTTAAATTTGATTTATTTTATAATTTTAAGAGATTACTAATACTTACGAGAAGGACCATTTCTCAAGGAGAGAATCCCACTCATCCTCTCGAAAGGCTAAGCAAAAATATCTAATTTTTAAATCTAGGAAAACTAAAAACAGTTTAGAAAAACAGATAATGAAAAGAAATTCCGTAAAACAGAGTGGGCTGGAAACAATGATATGTTATACGGAATAAGCCTGACACTACCTACCAATCGCCAAAGAAAATTCATTTGAATATTAACCAAAAAATAATATTAATATAGGATGTTGAATCACCTCACACATAAAATTTAATATTTATATTCATTAAAACTGAAAAGTTGGTTTTGAAAATCATAAGTTAATTTATCGCATTTTATGAAAAGTTTTAAAATGCTTTGAAGTGTCTTGGCTTGCATTCTCTTTGCTTTTCAGTTAAACTCTCTGGGGTAATTGCGCTAAAAGCAGCTAAGGATAAAGCTCCTTACTAAGTCTGCTGTCTTTACTCTTTACACTTTGGCCGTCTGTAATTTTCCAAATTCTTCTCTTTCTTTCTTTCAGATTTAGATCCATCTTGCTTCGGCACCCCAGTCAAACTATATATATATATTATATATATTACAACAGAGCCAAATCTTTTTCGAAACATATTTACTTTTAATTCATTAATTTCAAAGAAGTTTTGAAACAATTTTATTTATATATTTTTAGTTTCAAAATTTAATTTTTAAATTATTTATACTCAGAGTCTATTATTATATATATTATATATATATATATAATATATATCGGCGATTGATTTGTTCCTAGGAAACTCATTATGATTGAACGGAAGACAAAACTCGAGAGAGGTGCCATACTATATTAAGAACGTTTCTCGCTAAGCTAAGCGCAGCTCATCAGCTATAAGTTAAATAGGAAATATAAATGAACAATGTCAATAATATTTTAATATTAATAAAATATATAATATATAGAAAACTAAAATATATAATAAATTACAAAAATTACAAAAAATTACAGAAAACAAAAAAAATTTACAAAAAATTACAAAAAATTGACAAATAGTAATCGATTATTACTCTCGTATTACTAACCTTATAACTGCCTGAAACCATAGAATGAATTGAACCAAGATTAAGAATCCAAACTTTTATACCTAAATTATACATAAACTGGTTGGTTGTTTGAAACTTACTATACTTAAAAATCAATATCTATTAAAACAGTTTATATAAAATGACAATGTATTAAAGAACATATAATGTAAATCATTACAATTAAAATAAAATTAAGTTTGATTGAAGATAAATCAGAGTTGAGTTCAGGCTCCAATTCATGAATTAGAGGCTCTCCAAGATTTTTCTGTCGCGAGTATCAGTGACGAGGCAAAATTCGAGAAGTCCGTTGGTAGTGAGATGATCTTTTTCGTGGCTACTGGCTACGTATGGATGAAAATTCAGTGAGGATAGGGAAGATTGGTACGCAAAGAAAAACCCTTGTGTTTGGCAATCCTGATGCAAAGTTGTAGGCCTGTTTTACCTACATAGCGGGCATTACAGCCAGCACACTTATACAAATAGACTATCGAGGAGTGCAACTCTTTAGGGATTAAATCTTTGGACCTGAAAAAGTAACTAATTTTGAAGTTATTAGTAGGAAAAATAAAGGTGGCAAATGGGAAGTGTCTCGTTAATATAGGTCTGAGGGTTCTAATAAGGGTGTCGGTGAATCGCCTGTGTAAGGAATCTTCAGGTAAATTTTCTGTTTAGGGACATCAAAAGTGGGAGGTGGTCTAAAATGGTTCTCAAGGAAGTTAAATATGATTTTATCAACAAGGTATGAAGGAAAGAGATTAAAATTAGCGAAGCTCCTTAAATATTGGAGTTCTGATTGAAAAGAAATCCTGGAGGAACATACCTTAAAGGCCCGGTTTATTCTGCCTGTAAAGCCGGACAATTTAAACTTATCTGGAGAAAGCTGAAGAGTGACGTGACCCTAATTGGGTGCGAGTCGGCTTGCAAGGCTAAATCTGTGTAGAAAAGGAACCATTAGTGCGAGAGACGCCAACATCAAGAAACGGAAGGAATCCATCCACTTCCACATCTCCATGGAATTTGTATATTTTATGTTGCTATAGACAAATTTAAAAATAATCGGCATGTATCTTTGTAGAAAAAAATTAAGAAGCAGTCATCCACATATCTTTTGTAGACAATGGGTCTTAATAAGCAACATAAAAATATCAAATTTGATATTTTTATGTTGCTTTTTAAGAAAATTTAAAAATAAGTCGGTGCTTTGTTAGAAAAAATTAAGAAGCAGTCATCCACATATCTTTTGTAGACAATGGGTCCTAATAAGCAACATAAAAATATCAAATTTTTCATGGAATGTGAAGTGGATGGATTCCTTCCGTTTCTTGATGTTGGCGTCTCTCGCACTAATGGTTCCTTTTCTACACAGATTTACCGCAAGCCGACCTCCACCCAATTAGGCACTCACTTCTTCAGCTTTCTTCCAGATAAGTTTAAATTGTCCGGCTTTACAGGCAGAATAAACCGGGCCTTTAAGGTATGTTCCTCCTGGATTTCTTTTCATTCAGAACTCCAATATTTAAGGAGCTTCGCTAATTTTAATCTCTTTCCTTCATACCTTGTTGATAAAATCATATTTCACTTCCTTGAGAACCATTTTAGACCACCTACTCCCACTTTTGATGTCCCTAAACAGAAAATTTTACCTGAAGATCCTTACACAGGTCGATTCACCGACACCCTTATTAGAACCCTCAGACCTATATTAACGAGACACTTCCCATTTGCCACCTTTATTTTTATCCTACTAATAACTTCAAAATTAGTAACTTTTTCAGGTCCAAAGATTTAATCCCTTACAGAGTTGCACTCCTCGATAGTCTACTTGTATAAGTGTGCTGGCTGTAATGCCCCGCTATGTAGGTCAAAACAGGCCTACCAAACTTTGCACATTGCCAAACACAAGGGTTTTCTTTCCGTACCAATCTTTCTCTATCCTCACCTGAATTTTCTTCCATACGTAGCCATAGCCCACGAAAAGATCATCCATTCACTACCAACGACTTCTCGATCCTTGCCTCCGTCACTGATACTCGCGACAAAAAAAATCTTGGAGAGCCTCTACATTCAAGAATTGGAGCCTGAACTCAAATCTGATTTATCTTCAATCAAACTTAATTTATTTTAAATGTAATAATTTTTCATTACTATGTCTTTTATCATTTTCATTTTATTATACTGTTATAAATATTGATTTTTAAGTATGTAAGTTCAAACAACCAAACCAATTTATATAATTTAGGTATAAATAGTTTGGATTTAATCTTGTTCATTCATTCTTATGTTCATCCAGATTAAGCGTAGTAAAACCGAGGTAAAATAATTTAATTTTTTGTAATTTTGTAATTTTTTGTAATTTTTTTGTATTTATAAAATTTTGAATTTTGTATTTTTATATATTTTGTTCTATATATTTTATATATTTTATATAATCGTAAATTATTTGACATTGTTCATATATTTTCTTATTTACTTATAGCTGATGATGCGCTAAGCTATAGCGCGAAACGTTCTTAATATACTATGGCACTCTCCTCGGGTTGTCTTCCTTCTTCAATCTTATATATATATATATAATATATTATATTATATATATATATATATATTTTTATATATATATATATATATGTCTACTCTTTTATGTCTATATCATATTATCTATATATATATATATCTGTAGACGTTATAAAATTTCATTTGAAAATATGAAAATATGACTTCAGGAAGTAATGCTCGACTGGTGATCTCTCTCTCTCTCTCTCTCCTCTCTCTCTCCTCTCTCTCTCTCTCTCTCTCTCTCTTCCTCTCTCTCTCTCTCGCTCTTTCGAACATCGCTAATTCTTTTCGATTCACTCTATAGCTTTTGTTGTAGTTTATCCTTTAAATCTATCATTAGTGGCATTCCTCAAGGCTCTTCCTATTACCTACTCTCTTTTTATATTTCATTAATGTATTCAAATTGCCACCTCGTCACCCCTTCACTTTTACTCCGATAATTCTACTACACTTTATTTCTTTTCATTTTAAAAACTATCCACGCCAACAGCATATAGAGGATGCCAGGAAAAGGACTTGGAGGTACAGACACCTCTAATTTTATTCATATTTCAAAACAGGGGCAAAGTAAACAAGTTGTTTTCGGTTTACGCACAAACTCAGAAATTTCAGCTACCTATTCGACACAATCTTCCATACATCTATAATTTCTAGATCAACTTCGAAATAATACGCTTCAAAGGCTTCTTCATCCTTAATATTCTGGGTGTCCCCTTTTCTAGTAATCTTTCTAAGAAATAATACATTTTCTCTCACTAAATATGCTCTAAGAGATTATTAAGTGTGTTTACAACTCTCAAGAATTTTTCTCTCGTTTCTCCTATGCTTGTCAACATTCTCGCTCTCAAGGACTCTCTCCAACCTCTTTCTGACCGTTGAACTACGCTTCACTTTCTTTATACTATTACTACTATAACCGACACTTCTATTCTGTGCTCTCTATTCGCATAATCCCCCTTCTAGAAGAAATCTTTTGAATGGTCTTTCCATACAGTCTCATTCTTTTTCTGTTCAGCTCTCTAATAACAGACATAACAGCTATGCTCATTCTTACCTTTATCTATACGTTACTGGTAGAAACTTGGACACTTTTCCTTCTATTATTTCTCCACTCTCTATCACTTGTAAGAACATTTCCAAATACCTTGTATCGGAGCATGTCTGCCTTTAATTTGGACATTCGGAATATGTATTCCGCAACTCTCATCTTATCCTATTAAATATATATATATATATATATATATATATATATATAATATATATATAATATATAGTATATAATATATATATATATATACTATATATATATATATCAGGTGGCCGCTCCTAACCAAAACATGGGGAGGCACTTCAATATATATATAGTATTATATTATTATTTATATATATATATATATAATTATATGTAGATATATATATATAATATATATATATATATATTAATCCATTCTATCTATAATAATGTTTTATAATAGATATATATATATATATAATTTATATATATATATATATATATATATATATATATATATATATATATATATATATATATATTATATATATATATATATATATATTATATATTATATATATATATATATATATATATATATATATAATATAATTAATATATATATATATTAAATATATATATATTATATATAGTATATATATTTTTACAGTGAAAGTTATTTCCCTCGTTTGTCTGCTGTTCAACGCGTTTAGTTATTAATAAATAAAGATTCGTATATTTTTATTCTATACATGACAATTTCCATTCGTAACACCATTAGTAAAAAGACTTTATAATATATTAACATACAGTTTGTCAATCTGCCATTTCAATAATTAATCTTCATAAATATCGTACCACGATGTTACCAAACCCTACAATTAATTAAAACCGGAGGAAGTCTTCTTTTTAACCATCTCTATTAAGTTTCTACCATACCTGTCCATCCGGCAATTACACCTTGGTCTCAAGAGTCAAATTTCACTACTCTCCTTATTAATCCTGCATTGTGCGTAATCCAAAAACCTTGCAAACCATGTTATATCTCGTAGTTCCATAATCAGCATATTCACAAAACCACGTATGCTGCTTAATGTTATTGACAACCAGTTTCATATGAGTGGAGGATGCTATCTACCTGCAGTTTCGGTTAAACTAGAACTGATTGACAGGGTGATCCAAATACAGCCTCTAATCACACTTAAAAAATCTTTACTGCGTGAACTTAGCGTTGCCCCCGCATGAGTCCCCAATCTGGGACTTTTTCTTTCGCTTCTTACACCTTGGCAATGGTCTCTTATTAGTAAAATTGTAGTATAACTCTCTCTCTCTCTCTCTCTCTCTCCTCTTCTCTCTCTCCTCGATATATATATTATATATATATAATATATATATATTAAATATAATATATATTATATTATATATATATAGATATATATATAAATATATAATATATATATATATATATATATATATTTATATAGTCATATATATAATAAGTTTTTTTTATTTAATTTTTTTTAAAAAAATAGTTTTCTTGTATTTTGTTTCACATATTTATTGCAAGGGCAACTCTACTTATTTGAGATAGAGTGCCCAATTTTGGGAGGATTATTTTTAAGACGCTCGAGAGTAGGCTTTGTGGAAAACTCCTCAAAATAGACAAAACAGGAATAAGTTTCTTTACCTTGCATGACAACCAGTGTTTTTAAAGCATTATAATAGCTCTAGTAGCACAAATCGAAATGCTCCAGTCAATGATTCATTATGAAAAAAAATAATGTTTCGGAAGGAAATAAATGATTTTAATGTAAAATAGCGTTCTTGTATAACATTTAAACATTATTTTAATAGTAATAAATAGTTATTTGAAATAATTTTATTACATTAGTTTCTTTATTTTAGAGGAGGCCCGGCCTCTGTGCTTCCCCCGTAAAAGCCGCGCACTGAATACTATAATATATATATATATATATATATATATTATATATAATATATATATATTATATATATATAATATTTAATATAATTATATATATTATATTATATATACAGTATATATAACAGCTAATATATATATACTAATATATATATATATATATATATTTATATTATATATAATATATATATATAATATATTATACTATATATTATTATAAGATATTATAATAATATATATTATATATATATACAGGGTGATCAGTTGAAGTCGCCCCATACATAGGGTTATTAACATTTATACTTGTAATAATTCTATACCCCTGTTTTTACTTTCAGATACCCTTCACAAAGAACAAGCGTATTGAGATCATAATGCATGGCCATGTCTGTAGTGTCGCAAGATTGCTGCAGGCTTTAAACAGAAACATTGAACTTAACACACACGATAAAAAACTGCATCTGTGAAGATCAACGGAGAAATGGTATAGGACCAGGTACAGCAGCGATGAAGACACAAACTGTCACAGTTCTCACGCAATAACACAGAGCCCCCCGTAGGAAGTACACGTCGATTGACTATCTGACGTCTGGGTGAGTCAACGATTTATCACGAGCATTGTTAAAAAGGGCAAATTTTAGCATCCATACAAATTACAGAAGCTCACGCCGTCCAAGAGGAAGACCGGATAGTACGGCGGATATTTGAGAATGACTTCACGGAAATTGCATGACGACGCAAACTTTGCAACGAAGATCTTGTATACCGACGAGGCTAACTGTTACGTTAATGGAGAGGTTAATCGGCAAAACATGCGCTACTGGTCTGATGCAAACTGGATGTCCAACGAAGATGCAAGGTGCTGGGAAGGTGATGGTGTGGGCTGGGACATGGGGTGATAGAATCATTGGGCCAATATTTGTTGATGGCAACCTTAATGGCGACAAGTATCTCACCATGTTGCATGACCAAATACTCCCAGCACTGCTACACGAGGACGCTAACTCACCGCTTTACTTCCAGCAGGACGGGCCCCCATCACATTATGCTCTGCAGGTGCGTCAGTGGTTGGATCAGACATTTCCAGATGCGTGGCTAGATATTCGTGGCCCAGGTGAGTGGCCTCCCAGATACCCCGATTCCCTGATCTGTCCCCACTAGATTTCTATATTTGAGGGCATTTGAAAGCCATCGTGTATCGCGAAAGGATAGGGGACATGAACCATTTAAAGGATCGCATCACCGACGCATTTGCACAAATATCTCCAGATGTGTTATTACGTGTTCACAACGAGTGGGGTAAACGTATTGCAATATGCCTTGAAAACAATAACCATATAGAGCCCGTGAAATAACTAAACTGCTCATATCAATTGTTGCTTATATCGTAATAAGTAATTCCTATATATATATATATATATATATATATATATATATATATATATATATATATATATATATATATATATATATATATATATGCTGCGTATGTGAGTAAGAATATTTCTTAGTAATTCCTTATCTTAAGTGATTTCATTCTGACGTTCGGAAATGAATTTATGAAAAAGTCACATCGAAATAAGTATAAAAGAGTCAATCAGTGACTTCAATCTCAATTGCAATTTTATTTGCATATAAAAGTACTACAATATTGCAAGAAGCAAACTTATAAGAACATTGGTTGGTAGAATTAAGTATAAATAATATAAATTTATTAATTTTTGTTTTGATTATTTTATATGTCTTTTATTGTTTTATTAACATTCATAAACATTTATTTATATATTTTTTTCTTGTTTATCGTTTTCAGAAATGATGCTGAAAATAATCTCAAGTTTTGTCTCAACTTCACTTTTAATTCAAGTAAGTTCTCAATACCTAAATTTTAAAATATGATTCAACATAATTTATTTCTCCTAATACTAATTCTATTAAAATTGTTACCATTATTATAATTTTTGTTATTAATATTATTATTTTTTTTTTATGCAATTCTGTAACCGATTTTTAGAACATATATT
>JABUQX010065873.1:15000-17500 GCA_015478945.1 Trachelipus rathkii | reverse complement strand
GGATACCATTTTGATCCACATTACAATAATTGTTATTACGGATCATCATGTGAAAATAAGTGCGTAAACGTATGTCAAGCAGATTGTACTGATTACAATTTCGAGAAAGTACCTGATTTCAAAAACTGCTCATCATTTTACCTATGCCAACCAGGAGGAACTAAGTCCCACGATAAGTGCCCCGATAGGAAACCGTACTTCGATGGATCAAACTGTAGTAATGAAAAATATGCTTGTTGCGATTGCTGTGATGAATGTACTCCGTTTTGTGAAGAATTATATTCTGAAATTGCTGACCCTTATGACTGCAAAAGTTATTTCCTATGCTTAGAGAAAGGATTTCCCTCATATAATAACAGTTATACATGTCAAGAAGGAGAATACTTCGATGCATCCCTTGGTAGGTGTGAAACGGAATACGATTGGAACCAATGTAAACCTATTTGTGGCAATAGTACAAGTAGTGATTAGTAGTAGGGATGCCGCAAGAGGACCGATATATATCGATATCGATTTTTTTTCGATAGTATCGAAAAAATATTTTTTCAACCGATATATCGATATATCGATATTTTATTCTCAGTATCGAATCAACGATATATTTTTTGTTACTTCTAGAAATTTTAGCAGTTTCTTTTCTTAAAATAACATTTTCAGGAAATTCGTGATTTTTCAGGCCGCGCTTGAGATGACATTTTGTCTGACTCAGGAGGAGGAGGAAGGAGGTCAGATGATTATACAAGAGAAGAAGTAGAGGCCTATAGGGGAAGAACAATTTTCATGAAATACAGCTATTGCGTATTTTACTTTTCAAATTAGATATTTATAAAAAGTAATGAAATTATCCTATATAGTACAGAACAATACTAGTTTTGATGTAATTATTTAAACTTCTTTAAATAATATTTAATTAATCTGAAATTAGAAATGTTAAGTTATAAGTAATATTTATTCTACTTATCGGAAAGCTTATTCCCTGTTAAAATCCACCACACTGCTAATTCAGGGGCCCCATGATTAGTGTTTACTTTAAAAGTAATAATAATTATATATATTAATATATATATATATATATATATATATATATATTTATATATTATATATATATAATATATATATATATAAATATATAATATATATATATAATATATTAATATATATATATATATATATATATATATATATATATATATATTATATATAATATATATATATATATATATATATATTATATTATATAATTTTAGTTTTTCTTCTGTATATATAGTATATAATATTATATATATTAAAAAAAATTGTTAACTTATTGACATTAATAAACTACAAAAAAATAGGAAAATTCAAAACCTTTGAAGCTATTTGAAAACCTTCGAATCGGATACCAAAAGAATTACGGGAGAAAAATATTACGCGAGCTTGCTAACAGAAAAATTATTAAGAAAAAAATGGATAAAATAAACCCCAAGTCTAGTGTGATTTTAATGCTAAAGCAAACTCTATGCACCTTGGTATCTAGAAAAAAAGACTTGTTGGCAGCTGCAGCAATTCTCGATCCAAGATATAAAAAACTGCATTTTCAATCTTCCTTGATTGCATTTAAAATTATCCAAAACAAATAGGTAAAGAAGTCCTTAAAAATTTAAAGGATTTGGGAAATAGGTCTCCTCCGCAAATAGAAGAGACTGATTTGAAAGAGGTGACACAAAATGTTGACCTTTGGGATGTTCATGAAGAATAAGCTACTAAAAATACCCCAAATGCAAGAAATATGCCAAATGAAATAAAATAATATTTAAATCAGCCTTTCCTACCAAGAAAATTTGATCCATTAAAGTTTTGGATCGACAGTAAAAATGCATTCCCTGCTATGTTTATAGTAGCGATGAAATATTTTACTGTCAATGCAACTTCTGTGCCTTGGGAACGTACGGTATCTTTGCTAAATAACGTTTGTTTAGATGAACGAAATAGGCTAACATCTCATCATCTTAATCAGTTATTTTTAGGATGTTAGAGGGGCATAAACTTTGCGGTTTAAATATATATATTATTATTATATATATATATATATATTATATATTATTTATATTTATATATATATATATATATATATATATAATATATATATATTATCATATACATATATACTATATATACTGTATATATATATAATATATATATATATATATATATTATAATATATATTATATTTATTTATTTATAATATATATATATAGATATATATATATAGTATACATATATACTATATAGTATATAATATATAATATATATATATATATTGAAAAATAAATATATTAAAAAATTTTCTATTCATTTTCCACCTTAATACTATTAGATTATCATTGAAAAGCCTAATGTCTTGAATAAATTTATGATTTCGAACAACAGACTTCTCTCTCTCTCATTGTATATATATACTTATATATTATATATATATATACTAATTATATATCATATATATAATATAAGTATATAAAAT
>JABUQX010065873.1:10000-12500 GCA_015478945.1 Trachelipus rathkii | reverse complement strand
GATGGGCCTGCCTTCTTCTTCGGTCGGTGCGTCGAGAAAAATCCAGGTACCCTTTAGATATTATTCGCCCATATGCCAACTAATAGTAGGACTAAACAGCATTCAATGCAAAAGCTGTCTCTGGTGGGTTCACCTGACCTGCTCCCCATTCCATAATCTCCCCAGAGATAACACAGGCTATTTCTGCGCAATATGCAAACCTCCCACTAATATTCTATAAAACCCCCCCTCCGCCCCAAATAACTAACCCCCTAACTCTCAATATACTACAATTAAATATCAATGGCCTAACCAAATTAACCGCAATAGAACTCATCACACTTCCTTTAAAAACATAAAATATCCATATAAAGCCATCATTCCACAGGAAGCTCCTCCCCCAAAATACCCCACCATCCCCACAATTTTATCACGGTTATGAACGCTATCGTACTCCCCTCACCACCCGCCCCAAACACTCCCTCTAACACTGATCCAGAACACACATTACTTACCACAACACAACCCCGAAAACCTCCACGCTATTACCAAACGCCCTATAACAAAATCCCAATCCGGTTTACCCATCCTCTTGAAACAGACCACCTATTAATATCAAATCAAATCTCTATATTCCGCCACCTACCACTTCCCCAAACCTACACACAAATAACCCTTACTTCCCCCCCTAAACACTAACACCCACTTATTACACATACCCAAATCTCATCCTCAGAGGAGACTTTAATGCTCACCACACTACCTGGTACACAAAGACTACCCTTCTGACCCCAGAGGCAACCATATCCTAAAGAATTATTTTTTTCCCCCCTTTAAAAAAAAAAAAATATTATCCCCAATAATTTCATGTATCAAAAAACCTACCCACCGGAATCCCTCCCCAAGTCAACCAAACCCCTACTTCCCCAGACGTCACATTTTGTTCCCACTCCCTTCACCACTTTACTTACTTGGACACCATTACTAAGAACTCTAGCAATCGGATCCACCTTCTAATTTCTTATAATCCTAACTCGCCCCATCAAAAACCCCCCCCCAAAAAAAAAACTATTACAAACTACACTAATTACAAAGACATGCAACTGGCCCGATATATCATTAATTATTGAAGACTCACATTTAACCCAACACAAATCCTACGACATAACATCCCTCTCACTTCCATCACGCACTTAACCAAAACATGCATCTGATCTGCAAACCTTCACATAGAATCATAAATCAGCGAATCATTATCAATCAAACTAACATCAAGAGCTTCTTCAAACGTTAATAGTTTACCTGAAGAAACGTCAATCATATAGCCCCCCACATGCTCTAACCCCATACAACTAACACCCAAATCACTAACCTCATAACCACAAACACTACAAAAAATTCTCGCTGAAAACCTTCAACACTACATGTCACGTAGTGGACAATAAGAAAACCTAGCAAGTCATCAAAAAGTTTAAACAATTCACGAAACAACCCCCACCATCCCACGAATCACCCCTCCTTACCTAATAACTCCCTCCCCTCCCCTAAACAACAAGACCGTCTCGCTAAACATTACGCTAAGATCTCCCGCTAACCAACCACATTTAACGTCACACTGTAAGAACACGTGGATACTTGACACTAGATACAGAATCACAGACTTGCACTGCCTCAAATATTCAAATAGAGATAACAATTTCTATGAAGTCTCCTTCTCTATCCGAGCGAGTGACAGATTACTATGTCAATACCGAGAGGCACATGGAGAGAAGCTACTCATCTTGTGTAAGATAACGGCATCTCCTAATTACAGAGCGATCAGCGCGGATAGGCATGAGAGCGTTGCGCAAAGCTACATTCCCCAATCCTGGTCACACAGTCAAGCATACATAATCCCTAAACTCAAACAAAAAAAGACGCCCAAACTCCCCCCTCCTCCTATGCCCCAATTTCCTTGCTTTGTTCCACTCAGATAAAAATTTTTTTAAGAAAATAATATAATAAATTTCCAATTCTATTGTATTGAGACTTCCAACACGGATTTAAAAGCCACCACTCTACAACCCAGCCCTCACTTCCATCACAACAACACATCATTAACGGCTTCAAATCATCACCTTTCCGCATAGATTCTATACTCACAGCAATAGCATACGACAAAGCATTTTGACACCGTCCCCACACACCTCCTAAATCAAAAAAATCCTCCATTCCCCTTTGGAGAGCATGGCAAAAAATGACTTGCAAATTTTGACACGTACTTTTTTGCAAAAGTATTATACAAAAACAACCTTTCCCACTCTATTAAATTACAAAACGGGTCCCACAGGAGCCATTCTCTCTCCATTTTTAATCAACTTTTTCAATGCAGACCTACCCATCCCAAGTCAGCCGCTGCAAGCATTTGCCAAACTTATAAGTATGCCAGAAAAATTTACGACTAGACAAACACCGAAAGACGTAAACAACAGCCACACAAACATACCCAAGAATGCCTACCTCTTTAGAAAAACTGGTTAAT
>JABUQX010065873.1:0-5000 GCA_015478945.1 Trachelipus rathkii | reverse complement strand
GACATTTTAAATCGGGTCACATTGACGATAAATATTTTAAGCGTGTTGGCTGCTTCCGTACTTTGCTCTATATGGCCATCCAGTATAGGGATCATATTATTATACTTTAATGTTATATCGAAGTATGTAGTCTCATGCCCTTCTTTCACAGAGGCCGATGCACGTATCCTATGACCATGTACGTTATCAGATACACAAGCAATACGCTTTTTATCAGGATCACGCTGTGTATACGGATACCGTGAAGAAAAATCTGATGTATAAGTAGAACATGTATATCATGTTTTTAAAATAAACCAACACCGTTGAATATGTATACTAGCTACACCGTCGATTGTATTACAAACACTGTTCACGTGAAGAAGGTTGTTACACAACTAACAATCTTCTTTAGGACACGCATTCTTATACCATGAAAATCGTGACGTCATATCTCTGTTGTAGTATATGGACATTGTGAATTTTCAGGAAACAAATTGTAAATTTTAAATTTGCATTCATGTACAATTTGGACACCCATATATATATATATTATATATATATATTATATATATATATATATATATATATATTATATATAATATATATATTATATATATATATATATTATAATATATATAATATATTATAATATATATATAAATATATAATATTATAATATGTATATAATATATATATATATATATATAATATATAATATATATATATATATATATATATATATATATATATATATATATATATATATATATATATATATATATATATATATATATATATATATATATATATATATATTATTCTTATTTTCGTTTTTTACATTGTCACCCCCACTCACGGGCTAGAGCCTTATTCAAGGAGGGGGTGTACACAATTAACGAAATAACAAAAATTCATCTACCGCAGATGAGTACAGAAGTAGGTTTTAAAATGAGTTAGATTAAATTCAGCATGAAACACAGAAGATGGAAGAGAATTCCACAGAACAGAGGTGGCAGGAAAGAAGCGAAGCACCGCAGTGAAACTAGCCTTGGAGTTTACCTACAATCAACACAAAAAACTCATGTGCAGACAAAGCACCCTAGTTCTACGAGGGTGACGTAAAAGTGGAGGTACGCAGAAGTGATAAGCTCCCTCGAGCACCGGCCTCTGCGGTACCTTATAGAAAAGAGATAAAGCACCAACATCGCGCCGCAAAGATAGAGGTCAAGGGAACTGAAAGTACAGAACAGTTTATAGCCTTTGGCCTTTGACTCGACCCTATCAAAAGCCAGGTGAAACCAGAGCCCCCCCAGATAATAGAGCAGTACTCCAACAAGGGCGGATGAGGCCCTTTGTATAGCTGGAGGCAACTGAGAAGAGTCTAAACAAGTCTCGCATTCTAAACAGAACTCCCAGTTTCTTGAGGCCGCCCCTAGCAAACCGTTGTGATGTTTGAGGTTTCCAAGACATTTTTTTTTGTTTATGTTAAGGGGCCAAGGGATGTTTTATATTGTCAAACAGGGAGAGACGAGAAGAACCGTCGAAAAGAGGATAGAAAGTTGCGAAGGTGTCTTAGAGAGGGAGATTTGTTAGAAAATGAGTTTTTAAAGGAATTGAATTTCACAAGGTTCAGACGACCCCACCCGGAAATTCTATCCAGATTAGCGAGAATAGAATCGAAAGATTAAGCGAGGGCAATTCTAGAAGTAAAAAGAAGGAGCAGGAATTGAAATGAGTTGAAGAATGAAGGGTCGAGTTCATCGGCATATGAGTGATAGAGTTAGATGAGCAGGTGAGAAGATCATTAATGAAAAGTAGGAATAAAGTAGGAGGTAAGACAGAACCCTGAGGTTCCCGTAGTTCCTAAGGGCGGAAAACCATAAATCAGTGAGATATATATATATTCTATTTCATTCATGTTCGAGTGTCCGCCTAGGAAGGTTGCTGGTTAATTTATGCTCTGCACTCCTGCTACGTGTCTTATGTCAGGTCCTACGGGCTGTTGTAAAACTTATTTATTATTAAATATTTTAAAAGAGGTTGAGATTTTTAAACAAAACCATGTTAAAAAAATGTGATCTTACAGTGTTTACCAAGCAAAGTTTAATGATTACAAAGATGTAATTCAATTTCATGAGGGTTTATATGATATAAAATAGTTTCAATTTTTACCAGGTCATAAAAACAATAAACCTTGACAATTTAATGCATAAATTGAACGAGGATATTGCTGAAACGTTCCCAGTTTACTCTCATCATCTAAATGTCAGTGAATTTTATTTATCAGAATAAGTATATGAGATGTGTCTTTAAATACGCAGTATTTAATTTTGTTCGGGCAAAGAAGAGATATGAGCTTCAAGTCAATGTTGTGGCTACACAAATGTTCCCAACTCAGCGTAAAGAGTTCCTAAAGGTTATTATTAAAGAAGTTACATTTATACCTCATGGTTATTTACTCTGCGAGCTTCATCCTAAGAACACGCATAGAGTGTTGCTGCGTACAAATATGTTGCCTTACGAAACTGAAACGGTATACATACCTGAATAATTGAGTACTCTAGTAGCGAAGCATTGCTCGGAAAAATTTAAAAATCTGAAACCTTCAGAAAAACGTAAGATGATCTGTGAAGATGAAAAATTTGTTCAATGTATAGATGAAGTATGCCTAAATCTTGTAAAAGAAAATGTTCCTTTAAAGAAACCTCAGAAGGTAAATTTGCCCCGTCATAGAAAAATCATTAAAAACTGGCTGGTAACGTAAGAAAACTTAAAAATAAAAAGAAGCTAATGCAAAGAGGTGGAGGTGTGTTCCTACCTATACTCTTTTTCGCCATAGCCCCATTGATAATCAAGTGGATTGCTCAATAATGAAGAAGGTAGTGGTTTTACCTTACAGCGACTATGAACGTTAAATATATTAAACATTTAGCAAACAACAACAACAACAACAACAACAACAACAAACAACAACAACAACAACAACAACAACAACAACAACAACAACAACAACAACAACAACAACAACTTCATCACCAACCTCAACAACTACAACTACAACAACCTCAGACAAACCACCAGATGCGACAAGCCTTGAAATATACAGAGATGGGTCTATTACTCACAAAATTGTAGAAATAGTTTTTTGATTTTTGAAAAAATGTGCTCAGCAATTGAAAAAAAAGTAGGTTTTGAAATTCGACATTGCTGAGCACAATTTTTCAAAAATCAAAAAACTACTTCTACAATTTTGTGTGTAAAACCAATCTCTGTATATTTCAAGTTTTGAAGCTTTACTTTCGAAAAAAAATTGTAGAAGTTGATACGAAAAAATGTCAAAAAATTAGGTTCGGAAAAAATGAAAACGCCGAAAAAATGACTACAGATACAGAAAAACACCCGAAAATGACGTTTTAGAGGTCGAAAAAAACTGTGGTTAGCTTTTATCTTCATCAAAATTTTCTGAAAATTAAGAATTTTATGTCCATTTTTAGGTGGGGGCTAAATTGAGGTCCCAAAATCATCTCCAACATTGAACCCTCCCCTTAAACATGTATTGGAGGAAAGCTTGCCAGTGAGAGGTTAAAAAACTGGTTCAGTTTTATATAATATTTTAAAAGACCAGATTTCATGGAACGATCTCGGTCAAATCATTATTGATAGAGAAACAGTTGACGGTTCGAATATTGTTGATCTAATATCTGATCTCTCGCGTGATTGGAAGAAACATCCTGTAAGAGGATGGATCAAGATCAAACATGAACTTCAGGCTATTAATTTTATGAGAACTTTAATCTAGAATAAACAAAGATTGGCGGATGTAGATAATATTCCAATGTCTCATAGGCTAGATGCGAGTCCGACTGGTACTTCTTTTGTTTCGAAAGGATTAAAGATGATAAGCAGAAACACATCTTGTTCAGGCGTAGGAAGAATATGAAGAAAACCATACATTAGTCCAAAGTGGATTAAATCCTAATTATTTATTGTACTTTTTATAGGGTTGTACTGTTTGTAATTTAAAATAATTCATATAAACCTATGGTTTTTGTTATCTCTCTTAATACATTTGCTATGTTTTTTAGGTTGTACTGTTTGAAATTTAAAAATAGTTCATATAGACATAAGGTTTTAATATCATTTTTCAGTATAAAATTGAGATGTTTTTATATGGCTGTATTATTTTGCAATTTAAAATAAAATATTTCATATAGACATTCGGTTTTTATATCACCTTTCAGTATATATTAATATGTTTTATTTATTATTTTTTAATGTCATTATGAATCATGGAGGCTAGGGAGGCTGCCGGTAAATATTACTATGATATGAAGAAGCCTTACAGTTATGAAGGCTTTTCAAGGTTCACGGCAAAGTTTTCTCATATTAATAATAAAGAATTGAAAAAAAATATTTAGAATGTGAGGACGCTTTTAACCTGCACAAAACTATACGAAAAAAATTGACAACGCGAAAAACCATAGCCCTTCACTTAGACAATGTATGGCAACTAAACTTGACTGAAATGATAAAATATAAATCTTAGAATGAAGGGTATCAGCACATTCTTTTTGTGATAAACGTATATTCCCGGTGCTTATGGCTAAAGGCGTTAAAAGATAAAAATTCAAATACTGTTTCTGCTTCTGTAAGAGAAATTATAAATAAAGACGGCAGATATCCTCAAATGATGTGGTCAGATAAGGGATCAGAGTTTTTAGGTAAAGAATTTCAAGAAATAGTTACAGAGTATGACATAGGGTATTACAATAAGTTCTCAGTTATAAAGTTGCAATATTTGAAAGAGTACAAAGAACTATAAAAGAAATGATGCATAAGTATTTCAAGAAAATGAATACATTTAAGTATATGGATATACTGAAAGATTTAGCTTACTCCTATATTAGATCTTATCATAGAAAAATTAAGAATATCCCCCTAGAGATGGTGAAGACAAAACCTTCTGTACCTAGCAGCACAGCACGCAAAATAAAAGATAACACAGGTGTTAAAGTAGG
>JABUQX010065872.1:25000-30729 GCA_015478945.1 Trachelipus rathkii | reverse complement strand
TATTATATATATATATAATTATATAATAATACTATTATATATATATATTATATAGTATTAATTATATATATAATATATATATATATATATATTTAATATAATATATATATATATATATATATATATATATATTATATATTAATATAATATTATACTATATATATATTATTATATATAAATATATATAATATATATATTTATATATATACTATAATATATATATATATATATACATATATATATATAATATATATATATGATATTATATATAATATATTATTAATATTATTATATATATATATATTAATTATATATATAATATTAAATATATATATATATATAATATATATAATATATATATATTATATATATTATATCTTAATATATATCTATTATAGTATATATTATATAATATACTAACATCACTGACAGTTTCTACTTTCGTACAGCATTGCTTTATTAAAAATATATAATAATAATTTATATTATATAAAATAATATAATATAATAATTAATATAATAATAATTATAAATATTAAATAAATAATATATAATTATAAATATATAATAATTATAATATATAAATATAATAATTAAATTATAATTAAATAATAATAACTCTATACAGTACTTTTAATATAAGATATTCGATAACAACGACTTACAAAATAATATTAATAATAATAGTACAAATATATACAGTAATTATATTTAAGAGGTAACTGAGAGTCTATATAATAAATAATAATAACTGAATAGGTTAATCTATTAATATAGGTTATGGAACTTCTACTATATATATATAAAAATAATTATAAATTAAATAATCAAATAGTATTGAATACGCACTAATAATGAGAGAATGCATATCTGAGCAGTATATAAAATACAATGAGGTAATATAATATGAAATAAATAAATTAAATATAATACATACTATGGACTAATCATATGATGAGCAATAGTCAATATATGGAATAATAATAAATAATTTACTATCACTAAAATCACAATATATATAAATGAATAATCAAATAATATTTATATATAATAAATCCAACTACAATATGTCTACGTATTTACAATATATATATATATATATTAAATTAATATTATAATATATAATATATATTAATAATAATATAATATAAATAATTAATAATATATATATATATAAATTAAATAATATATAACTTAATTAAATATATTAAATAGTGTCCTAGCAATAATTTATCTTCATTTTATCTCTGCTACGTATAAATATATAAATTAAAAATATATAAAAATATAAATATAAATTAAAATATAATATAATATACTAATATAATTAAATTAATAAATATATATAAATTAAATAATACAATTAAATATATATTTATAAATATAAATAAATAATAATATAATAAATATAATAATATAAATTAATTAATGATACATTTATAAATAAATAATATAATTAATAATAATATAAGTAATAATAAATAAGAATAAGAATAAGAATAATAAGAAATATAGAATAAGAATAAAGAAATTAGAATCAGAATATATATATAAGTATATAATAAGTAAATAAGAATACTAAATAAAGATACAATAAGATAAAAAAACAAGTAAAACAATAAACATAAGAAACTAAGAAACAAGAACAAGAACAAGAAAAAGAAAAAGAACAAGAACAAGAAACAAGAAAATAATAATAATAATAATAATAATAATAATAATTAATTTTAATAATATAATATTAATAATTAAATAATTATAAAAATTAATAATAATAATAATAATAAATTAAATTAATAATAAATAATAATATAAGTTTTAATATAATAATAATAATAAATTAATAATAATATATAAAAGCCAACAATGGTCGAACTTTTATTTTATCATTTGTTAAGTAGTATCAATAAGAGATATAGATACAAGTTCATAGACACCTTGTCTTCATTTAATAATTAGAAAATTTGATACACTAACGTTTAAATAAATAGTATATATATTAATTATAAATATATATATATATAATATATTAATATATATATATTCTAATATATATATATATAATATAATTATAATATATTAATTATATATTATATATATTATATACTTAATATATATATATAATATATATTTATATAATAATATTATAATATTAATTATAATTATATATTAATATATTATAATATAGTATATATATATAGTATATATATATATATAATTAATTATATATATTAATATATAATATATATATATAAATACTATATATATATATATATATATATATAATTAATATATTATATATTATAATATTAATATATAGATATATATTATATATATTATATAAAATACAAAGGCAGGCTACTTTGCTAATGTAGGTGTCTAAAAAAAAATAATTCTTGGCATTCTAGATTATTACGAGTAAGCTTTCAAAGTCAATAAACTAAAATTTACACACAAAATTCTTAAAAGAAATAACTCTGTAATAGTTTTTCACTTTAATCCTTGGATATCAAAATCTAACGGAGCCTAGGCACTAGCACCCTCCTCTATAAGAGTAATTTGATATATTACCTAGAGGGAAAATTTTATGAAAATGAATCTAAACAATATTATTTATATCCTTAAGCTATATTTTATGTATTGTAATATTACGTAATAAACTCTGAGATTATTGAGATTACAACCATTTAATTCACTAATATATTCAATAACACTCACCCGCCATATTGAAGTAAACACAAATATTTTAATTATATATATAATTATATATATATATATAATAGTATTTATATATGAACTTGTTTATTTATATAATACATTGCCTCATATTATTATTAATAATATATAGAATATTAATATCTATAAAGATAATCTTCGTCCTAAAAAACCTTATTTTCACTAATTTTGTATGTTCCTCTATATAATTTTGCTAAATTCACTGAAATTATAATAATATTTATGCCTGTACTGATGGGTTCTACAGGCTATCTATGTTGACACAATAGCCTAAATCTTGAGGTGAGCAGACCAAACATTGGGTAATTGGAGAAAAATTGATAATGCAATGCAAACGATTTCTATTTACATGTTGCATATACATTACAACATCTTTAACTATGCGTCACATCCTAGCACCAGGAACATCACAACAAGTCCAATATGCAACGGATTTGGAGAAGCAAAGTACATAAAAAGAACCTCTTATAATATGGTAATCATGCTGTCCTTCACCTCCGAGCCTCCTAGTAGTCCCAGGAGGGTGCATATCTGACAGGAGCCACATTGGTCTCAAAATCTAATAACCTAGTCCGCTAAATCTGGCACATTTTAGCATTTTTGGCGCTAATTACTCATTTTAAATCTTTATTTTTTCCCACAGAACATGGTTGTGCAAGTCATGTCAGCATCTGATTTGGTTAATATCCTCAACTCGGAGGAGTTTTGGGATTTTTTCTATTGACAAGCCGCTACAGGTCAAGTGACGACTGCATACGCTTTCTCGAAGTATCCACGGCGAGCTCGCGATTCGTATGGTCGAGGAACCTTAGTCTGGCATAGTAGATCTGTTTTTCCGGATCGCTTCTAGAGCTTTCTGAACGTCAGCAAATCCAAGTCATGTTGGATAGTTGTATCTGAAAATTTCTATCACTTCGCTAGATTGTAACGCTTGAGGCGATCAAATTATGGGTTTTTTTCAAGTCGTGAGGCTGTTTCTGTGGTCCGCAATACGTTTCGAATTCCCGATTGACCAAGTCATGTCAGCAGTTGACTAGAAAGCTGCCCTCAATTCATTATGAATTTGGCTCAATGACGGAGGCGAGCCCCCAAGTTCTAGTTTGAGGGCAAAGGCAGGTCTCTAAGGTCGAGTTAGGAACGAGTTTCGAGGCTTCAATCGACCGCGAAGTCTTACCAAATGCATGGTCAGCACAGCACGTACTTGGTCAAGCGCCCCTTAACCCGGAGGTGTTTTATGGCTCTTTTACTGCAATGAGCGTAAACAGGCACGTCCTCCAAAGGGGACGACGTGTATCCAATGTCGCAGGGAAAAACTGCTTTCGAGATTTGGTAGACCTCTTTCGGTGGTTTTGAACGTGAACTCAGAGCGCTTGTCCCCGCAAATGGTCGAGAAATCATTTCTGATGAATACATTTGATTCCTCACGGTCAGCCGGGGAAGCCATTGGATACACGTCTTCACCCTTGGAGACGTTCCGTCCTCATTTAGCTAAAAGAGACAAACTCCAATGAAGTTTGTGGCCTTGACGAAGTCAGCTGCTGACATAACTTGGTCAGAAGCTGTCGATCAGGCCTCGAAATGCGTCGGCCAAACTCGACCTTAGAAACGTGCCTTTTCCTCGAACTCGCCATGGAGGCGCCGAGCGGTCGCCGTCATGAAGCCAAACTCATCCGAAGTGGGGCAGCTCGTTAAGTATCAACTGCTAAATGAACATAGCGATCGGCACCCTCGAACACATCAACCGACCAACGGAAACAAACTTTCCTGACCTTAGAACCCCTATTTGATTCCTCAAGCGTTAAATCTAACGAAAATGATAGGAAATTTCTAACGAAACTGTCAACAATGACTTGGATTTTCCTGAAGTTCATATAACTCCAGAGCATCTGGGAAACGGTTTTGCCGACCGCTGAAGTAGTATCGCCCGCGACCTGAAACGCGTCCTCGGGGCCTCTGAAAAGCGCTTCGTCGTCCTTGACGTGCAGTGTTTACATTGGAAAAAATTCCAAACTCCTTCCGAGTTAAGGCATTAAAAAAGTCAGGAATGCTGACAAATTACTTGGTCA
Organism: Trachelipus rathkii; assembly: GCA_015478945.1. NCBI lineage: Eukaryota > Metazoa > Arthropoda > Malacostraca > Isopoda > Trachelipodidae > Trachelipus > Trachelipus rathkii. Next base: position 25,927 of record JABUQX010065872.1, on the reverse strand, counting down.
ACATTTCCTCTAAAAAAAAAGCTCTAAAAATGATAAAACGCCCAGAAATTGATCATAATGCTAAAAAGTGCAGATTTAGCGGACTAAGGTTGTCAGGTTTTGCGACAAATCTTGCTCCTGTCAGTTGCGCTTCCCTTACTACCTCTCAATTTCCCATACTCCTAACTTACACTGACCGAGCAAAAAACAATTTTGTAAGGGAACACTCTACTCTACATGATTCGAGCTGCTAATTTATATAGCAAGTCACTCCAACCGAGACAACGCCCTTTGAACCACTCCGACAAGACAAATGATCGACACCAGGTTATCGTATCTATCGCATATACACATTTAGCTCCCCCCCCCCCGCCACAGGTAATCATATAGTTAAACGCATCAACCTTCTTAAGTTAACGCCAAATAATGATCTCTCAAGCATATTCCTCACTATATATCAAACTCGCGGCACTCACGGAAAAGAATAATTTCAGAACAAAACACATTTTTTGGTAACTCAAACTCTAGAGTCATGCTTTCCCATTTTACGTCCTGGTATCATCCCATCCCTTCAGGAATATTACTACCGTTTCTCAACGATGCTTTAATCCCCTACTGCACGGGGGTTATAACACTCGGGGGGAACCACGAATAGTCGAACTTTAAGGACACCGGCTATCCAAACACATTAATTTCGCCACCAACGTGCATGTTCGCAAGTCAAGTTTTTAATACTTGCCCCCAGGTAGTATAAAACCAACTGCTACGCGAGTGATTGTGAACCAGCGTCCTTCATACGTATGTGAGGATGGCAGTGATCCTCAATCCTTCCTGCACAACGAGGCGTCTGGAATATATATATATATATATATTATATATATATATATATATATATATATATATATTATATATATATATATAATATATAATATAAATATAATATTATAT
>JABUQX010065872.1:2500-5000 GCA_015478945.1 Trachelipus rathkii | reverse complement strand
GATCTAAACCCTGAAGACGCTATCCATAAACTGGATTGTAGAAACTATAAAGCAAAGAACGTTCATATCTGGAATCCCAAAAAACCGATTGTAGGAGAAAGAAGAAGTTTACAGTTGACTTCTGTCCAACATTCCTCTAAACCTTCTCCTCTTGCTGAAAAGTTTAATTCCTATTTAGAATTATTCGGGCTCTTTTTTGATGATTCGTTTGTCTCGAAAATTGTTATGTACACTAACAAGTACATGGAGAATTTGCAGCAAAAATATAAAACTAAAAATGCAACAATAGCAAAAACAACAGTTGTAGAGATGAAAGCACTTATAGGAGTACTAATTTTCAGTGGTGTGAAGAAAGATAATCACGTCACTACTGGAGAAATGTGGAACGTACGGTATGGCTGTGGGATTTACGGAACAGCAATGACCGAGAGAAGATTTTGTTTTTTGCTTCGGTCACTCCGATTTGATGACCTCGATACTAGAGCTGGAAGAAGAGAGAACGATAAATTTGCTCCAATACGGGAGCTTTGGAACGACTTTGTTAACAAATGCAAAGATAACTACAGCCCAGGAAAATATATCACTGTCGATGAACAGTTATTAGGGTTTCGAGGAAGGTGTCCCTTCAAGCAGTATATAGCCAACAAACCCGCAAAATATGGAGTGAAAATACTGATGGCTTGCGACGCAAAAACACATTATATGGTCAACGCTCTCCCGTATCTTGGAAAGCACACGATTTTCTTTTACACATACTTTATAATATATATATATATATATATATATGGTAAGAATTTTTGAAAATAGATATATATATTATATATATATATATATATATATTATATATATAATATATATATATAGTATATATATATAATATATATATATATATTATATATATATATATATATATAAATTTTTATTATTATTTTTACACATACTTTATATATATAATATATATATATATATATATATAATTCTGGTAAGAATTTTTGAAAATGAGGCCTGAAGATGGTATGCAAGAGTTTTTCCTTCGCACCACGACCATACGAGGGAAAGTCTAACTGTGTGGGGTCCGTATGCACCCCACATTACCTTTTAGCGTCAGAAATAAAACCTAAAAGCACAAATTTACAAGGGCCATTTTCAATTTCAGATTACGATGTGAATGGCTAGCCCTTTGGTAATGTAGGCTTGAGTTTATTTTGGGACATGATTAATCTACAAAATGCAAAAGAAAAAACGTTTATATTAGGTATAGGGTATTTTTGGCAAATTTTTTTTTAGACATGGTGAATTTTGAACACCTTTTTTTTGTAATGAACATAAAATATTTATCTTAGCCCCATTTTCAAAACAAAAACAAGTTAAATTTACTCTAGATGGATTGAAAAATAAAACTAATGAATAAATTCAACCAACTAAAATCAACAAACCACAAAATTTTATCAGTTTTCCTTGACTAAAAAAACGCCAATTAATCAGTGGGGTCCGAGCGGACCCCACGTTACCTTTGGTGTCATGAAAAAGCCACGTTACCTATTAAGGGTTAAATCATAATAATAAGAATAATACTAATACTAATAATAATAATAATAATAATAATAATAATAATAATAATAATAATAATAATAATAATAATAATAATAATAATAATAATAATAATAATAATAATAATAATAATAAGAGGAAGAAGAAGAAGAAGAATAATAAATTGAATAGGGGTCATTGCAGTTTGAAAATAAAATTTGTAGTGATTGGACATGTTGAATCTGCTTCATGCGTTGTGGATGTTGTTGGCGTTGTTTTGCTGTCATGGTTGTTGTTGTTGTTGCTTTTGTCACTGTTGCTGTTGTTGTTGTAGATTTTGTGATGAAGAAGAAAAAGATGAAGAACAAAAATGTGCCGAAAAAATTCAGAGTCAAAACACTTTCATTGCTTCGTGTTTAAATCATAATGATGATATAATAATAATAATAATAATAATAATAATAATAATAATAATAATAATAATAATAATAATAATAATAATAATAATAATAATAATAATAATAATAATGATAATAACGAAAGGGGGTAGTGATGGGTGTGTATATGCAGTTGTGTAGACGTGTAAATAACAACTCACATGCGTTCATGACTTCGTAATGAACGAACGCTCGTGGATGCGCACCTTCGGGGCGCACGTGTGTGGGTGTGTACGGGTCTAGGGATGGATTTATATATTGTTTTTTGAGTTATTTGTTGTTGCTGCTGTTGTTGTCATAGTTTATAGTGATAAGGATAATAATACTACTACTACTACCACTACTACTACTACTACTACTACTAATAATAATAATAATTAATAATAATAATAATAATAATAATAATAATAATAATAATAATAATAATAATAATAATAATAATAATAATAATAATAATAATAATAATAATAATAACAGTCACCAGATGAAGACTAGAATTGAAATATGCGTTTGGTTTCTCTTTCTGTTATCTC
>JABUQX010065870.1:75000-81760 GCA_015478945.1 Trachelipus rathkii | reverse complement strand
GGGCTATAGGTAGGGCTTATATATTAGTGGCTATACTAATATATCTATTATCTATATTTAGTGGTACCGGTGATATGAGGGTATTATATAGATCACTATATGAGGTATAGATATATATATAGTTTATTATGTATTTATACTAGATATATATAATGTGATGAGTATACTATATATATTATAATATATATACGTAATATTCCTATATGCTTAATATACGTGAGTACGTCTATATATGAGGTATATATATACTATTATATATATATAGTATATATATTATAATATACTATATTATATATAGTCTACTATCAGTATATATAATATATAAATAAGTAACATCTATGAGTATTACTTGTAGCATAATAATTACTATATCTATATAACGTGTATATTATATATATATAATATCATATATTATATAGTGTAATATTATATAAAAATCTTCATATAAATATATATAGTATATATATATTATAGCTGAGTATCATACTGGTATTCTTCAGGGGCTTCTTTGGGGGCACAATATGTCAATATATCAATTACCCCAGATTTCGTGGTAAAATATTATCAAGTGCCTGCTGGAAAAAAATAAATAAAAATCCTTTTCACGAAGGCAATACTGGAATAATTAATTAATCTATTCTGCCCAAGAGTCTTATATATGAAAATAAAAGGTAACTGCAATCTCAATTTTCAGAAGAAGTTGCCAGTTACGTTATTTATTGGAATTATAATTATGCTTTCTATATATGTTTATGAATTAGTATTTCATAAAATTAAATAAAAATTTATTGCTGTATTATTCCGATTGACTTAAGAATGAATTATATGATTGAGTGAGTAAATTTAAGGCATAGTTGATATATATTTATTTATTTAAATTTTACAATTAAAAGCCTCAATATACACCTAATATTATATTGTGATATACACGCTTATATAATATATATTATATGATATATATATATATATATATAATTATACTATATGATATATAAGTATATATAGTATTCAGTTTATTGAGAAAAGTCTCGAATTTTGAAACTATAATGATATATATATATCTATATAGGTAGTGTATATATATAAGCTATATATATTTATATTTATTATATATTTATTAGGTTATATTATTTAGAACTCCCCCCTCTTCATTGAATAGGGCTCCACTCTCGTGCAGTGGTGGTTGGATAACTGAATTATATTAATATTTATATATTAGATATATATACTATATATATAGACACATTTATATATATATTTATTAAGTATTTATTATATATTATTTATGGATATTTTATATATTTAGTCATTAAGTATATAAAGTATACTATATCCCGTTTATTCTATTATATATACTACTGATTATTGGTTATACTATATTAGCCTATATATATATTATATAAAGTATCTACATATATATATTAATATATATAGTATATATATACGATATCTATATTTATAGGTAGTAGTAGTAGTATAGTAGTTATAGTTGATGTCTAACCATAGTACGTTGTATATATTAAGTATATGCGCGCGTATAATGCCACTATTGATAGTTGTATAATATATGGACTATATCTATATACTGATATATATATATATATGCGAGGGAAATTTGTTACGCGTAGGATAAAAGTATGTTTAGTTATTCTTTAGTAACTTGTAGCCTAAGTTGCTTTGAGGATTATATTACACCAGAGTCCAGACACAATATTACTTTTTAAAGTAAACATTCAAAACTTATAACATTAGACGAGCTTATCGTACAATTAAGCCCTTTTTAAATAATAAGTAACGTAATGATAATCCTCAAAGCAAACTTAGGGTAACATTGATTAAGAATAGTATATATATATAGAGTATATACTATATATATATTATATATTATACTATATATTATATATACTATTTTGTAATATAGTATATATATATATATATATATTATATATATATACTATAATATATATAAATACTTATATATATATATAGTAGTATATGCGGTAAACTGACATTCGTGCTATTTATATCATAGTTGAATATAGCTATATTTATTTCATATTTTTAATACTAAATTTAGTATTTGATATTTATACCATGGTGTCGGCTTATTATATACGTATATATAATATAATAAATATGATATAGTCATATGGTATATATATATATATAGTACGGTACAGTGACTGTATATATACGTAGTCTATTTTACTGTATAGTTATATCAATATTATTAATATTTTACTTATATATAGTATCATTGGGAGGAGATATAGTACTTTATAGTTCATAATAATTATATATAATTATATAATAAGTATTAATATATATGTATATATAGATATTATATTGACGTTATTATATATATATATATATAAGATATATAGTAGGGTCCACTTATATGAAGGGTGCCGGTCTTTCACATAGTTGAGACCGAGCATCTTTGGACATTGAAGTGGGTGAGTCGCGAAAACCAGATGGTATCCCACGTCTCTTTTTTATTGTGGAGCTTTCACCATAATAAAAAATAGGATTCCATCTGCACACCTAATAAGCCTTCACGATATTTATATACATAGGTATCAGTTATATATATTACTTTTTTATATTTTATAGGTGTAATTATATATTATATTAATTTATTTATATATATATAATAGGTATATATATTTATATATACTATATATATATAATAGATATATAAATATATATATATTATAATTAATATATATATAATATATATATATATATATATATATATATATATTATATATACTATATACTATATATATATATATATATACTATATATATATATACGGTAATATATATGATATATATATATATATATATATTATATATAGTATATAATATATATATTATATGGAGATTATATTAGTTTATTATTGGGTGGAGGTATTTTATTTAACAGGGAGTAGTTATGCGGTAATATAGTATATATTATTATTATTGTTTATTTACTACTTATATTTATATTACATAGTATATTATATATATTATATATATTATTAATATTAATTATTTACGGATCATTGTCTATTATTATGTTTTAATATTATTATATATACTATATAAGTATATATGAGTTGTTATAGGCGCTGCTATATATAGTAACGCTATACTTAGTGATTATGAGCCTATGGTATTATTATATATACTTATTATACTATATATATATTATATATATATATATATATATAATATATATATATATATATATATAGATTAGTATATTTATATATATATATATATATATATATATAAGTACTATATATATTATATATATATATAATATATATATACTATATATAATATATATATATACAGTATATATATATAGTATATATAGTATATATATATATATATATATATATATAATAATATATTTTGTATAATATATATTAGTATATATATTATATATAATAGTAATATATTATATATGTATATATATAACTAATATTATCTAATACTGAATTATTATATTTTTAGTTTTCTATATACTTTATATATTATATTATATATATATAGTATATCATATATATAATAACGTGATCTTAATATAAGCTTATTATATATTATAGATATAGTCATATTATTATTTTGACTATATTATATATTATGTATATATATATATATATATATATATATTTATATATATATATATATATATATACTATAGTATTATATAGTAGTAGTAGATATATGTCAGTGTATGTTAATATTATAATAGGCTTAGGGTATACTGAATACTATTTTTTATATAAGTGATATAATTAATATATTTTATTCATTTTTCCAGATTATATATATGTATATATCATGTCCTAATTATTATATGATATAATATATATAATCATGTTTAATTATGCCACTTATTATATGTGTTGTAAATATAGATATGACGTCTCTCGCATTCCTCCTCCCAGCTGCGACGCCTCTCGTCCCAATACACAAACGAGTGTGCCTTGCTCTCTCATGAATATTGTGTGGAGAGTATGTGGGGACTTCAAGTAGATCACTCGTTGTGAGTTACCGTGATCCTTATTTCCAGCCATATAACGTGTTTTTTGTTGGAGACTCCTTTCCTCCTTTTATTTTCCATGCTATCAATCGGTCCATTTGGTTACATATTCTTTGCCCTCTATTTAATCCCTGGTTCTCTGCGCCCACCCTGAGTGAGATTGGCGTGTAGGCAATGTGACTATGGAGGTTTTGGGTTTACTTTCCATTTAATTTTTTTTTGTTTTTTTCTTTATGTAATTATTTTTTTATTTTTATTTTATTTTAATTGGTATTTTTTATTTCGGTTTTTCGCCCCCTACGAATAAAAAAGCCATTAATGTTAGTGTTTTTATTATGGGTAAAAAAAAATTCAAGAAAAAATATAAATATATGGTGTTAATAACTTTATATTATTTTACCTTTGGAAAGTACAGTTTATTAATTATATATATTAGATATTATATATATATATTATATATATATAGTATATAATATTATATATATATATACGTATATATATATATATTTATATATAGATATAAATTGGTTCCTATATATGGGGAGGTTATGGAATATAGGGTACTATATCCAGGCGACTTACGGTTATATATTTTAGTATTATTAACATACTAATAGTATGAGTAGTGTCTATGAGGGAGTATATATAAGTAGTATATATAGTAATATATATACTACTATATATATATATAGTAATACCTTAATATTATATACGGGGTTATATATATATATATATATATATATATATATATATATATAGTATAATTATATTTATATATATAATATATATATATAGTATATATATATATATATATACTATATTATATATATATATATATATAATATATATATATATATATATTATATATATAAACATAGCCTATTTTAAAAGTAATTAACGAGAAAAGATGCCGCTCTGACAATTCCTCTAACTTAATTTAGAAAATTCTCTGGTGTAGTGCCTGAGAGACAACAATTCTTAGCTCTGGTTCAAATGTCTTATGCTTATTTCTTTCTTGGGTTTTTTTTGTCTCTTTAGGATCTTGTCATAGCAGGCGTAGAACGTTTGCTAAGCGTATGTTTGGAGGTATAAATGTAAGCAAGGAATATTTATCTGCAGTTTTGCTAAATTTAGGATATTCATTTTTTCAATCCATACCACTAATTTGACAAAGCTGGTTTGATGAAAAGTACTTCTCAAATTTGTATCTTCCTCAATTTCAATCAGCTGCTGTTCTTGAAATGTAATATGAAGATGTTGGTGTAGTTTCTATTGGTTCTCATTGATTTATTGGTTATTTAGATCCATTTAAAGTCCGTCACTTGGAAAGTATTAATTTTTAATGAAATTCTTCTCGCAAGGATCTTTTCTGACAATTTCAATTTTCATGTTCTTTCTAAACCGGATGATGCAAGGGTCAAGTAGGAAACATTTCTAAAACTTTTTTCCACGAGTTCGATATTTTCTTTCCACAAAACAAATTTTTCTCTTCAAAGCTATGTTATAACTAATTATTACACAATTACTTAAAAATAAATTTAAGGGTTTTTTGCTTATTCAGCGCTTGTCTGGCTATCGCTCCCCCTGGTATTTATCGAGGCGCACAGCCAGGGGTGCGCGCACCCCACTTTGAAAACCACTGATCTAAGCAATTGGAAAGGTTTATATATAAACATATGCCCCACAAACCATAACTTGTGAGATACCGAGAGTGAAAGTAAATATGTTGATAGTTTTATATTTTTAGTTATTAAGTTGCATTTGGAGTCATGTCCCAATTTTGTATATGACAATGGATACAAAAATGTATTATAAAGCAATAGAAAGTAATAAGAAATGAAATTAAATACAACTGAAATACCACATAAAGTATCTAATCAACACATTTTAATAAGGATACATTTTTATTAAGATGAACCATTTTCTATGTTTAACTGTCATTATTAGAAGTGCTCAAAATGGCCACTTTCTGTCTGAATGCCGAGTTCTAATCGTTGTGTTATAGAACGGCAGGTGTTTTTCGGCTTTTTTGGCAGCCATCATGTATACGCTGACGAAGCATTCAACGTCAGGAGTAGGAGCTGAATAAACAATTGAATTCAAATTATTTTACAGGTGGAAGTCAGTCGGAATTAGATGTGGAGATCGTGCAGGCCCCGCATGATCTCTCCAAAGATTTCGGAATCTTTGATCTAAAAGGTTTCTAGCAACTCTGCAATAAAACGGGAGGGGGGTGCACAGTCATGCATAAACAACGTTCGTTGCTCGGTGTCAAGTGGTACGTGTTCCAATTGTCAATGTAATTAATTTTCCCAACATATGAACATATGATTTACCTGTTACTCTTCCTTCGAGAAAAATGACCCGATTAAATTGTTACCGATTATACCTAACCAGACTTTACAACTAAATTGACGTTGATGTCGAGAATGAAAATAATCATGGGGATTATCTTCAATCACTGATGGGTGTTAGGAAAATTAATAACGTCATCTCTGGTAAATGCAGCTTCATGAGTCAATAAAATAGTGGCTAAAATTTTGCCTCCGCGACAGACATTTGGAGAATCCAAGTACCAAAGTTGATTCTTGGAGTATAATCGTCTTCATTAAGATCTTGTACCCGTTGAAGGAGGTACGGATGAAGCAGTTGCTGTATTAAAACTCTCCTCACTCTCATGTGTCCGACATTCTCTTGTGTTGCTATTTGTCAAGTACTTGTG
>JABUQX010065870.1:57500-60000 GCA_015478945.1 Trachelipus rathkii | reverse complement strand
CAATACCTTTAGATTGTATAGAAATATAATACTTGAGAGAATGGTCTTTTCAGAGAACATTTTCTTCTTTTTTATCCATAGCACTCCTCTCTCTCTCTCTCTCTCTCTCTCTCTCTCTCTCTCTCTTCTCTCTCTCTCTCATCTCATATAAGTATCATACTCACTCTCTCTCCTAGTAAACATATTTTCTTTTTTCTCTCTCTCTCCTCAATCTTGTTAATTTCAAACTTGGGGAAATCTCATTTTCAAAAACTAGAAATTTAAGGTAATTTTTAGGTAACTGCCCCGCATGCCCGTATCATAAATGCGGCCCTGCATAAGATATATATATATATATATATATAATATATATACTCATATATATATATATATATATATATATATATATAGTATATTATATATATAATATATATATACTATATATATATGATATAATAATATATATATATATATATATATATATATATATATCTATAGTTATATAAATGACTTCACTTGGGAGGATCCATCACTGTACCAAAGAAACCCACTTGGAAGCTTTCACTTGTTTAAAAGAATGAAAACTGAGTTCGACGAAGTAAGAAGAGAGATTATGAACAATAATTCTTTAGAAGGTAGGTTTGGACCGTGTTCAAGTAGATGTAAAGCTTACCTAAGCATGCATTTAAGTCTAGTATAATTGTTCTAATTATTAAATTTGCATTGTAATTATTGTAATTTTTTTAGTTTAGTGTTTAAATTTAAATGATAAATATATTTGGGGTTTATTGTACACATAATTGTGTCAGAGCTAATAAGCCATCCTCAGGAATTAGTTATGATAAAGAAATATATATACAGAGTGACTCAGATGTGATAGGATGGTTAGTAACTACACAGTGGAAAATATTTTAAAATAATTTTAACTAGATTTTAATTTATGTTACTATGTTATGTTATGTTACTGTTATGTTACTGTTATGTTACTGTTATGTTACTATGAACAACCTTTGTGAACAGCGACATAAAGCTAACAGCGTATTTTGCTATGAATATATTTTATTTTGAAAAGAAGTTAGGGATACATATTTTCTACAGAGCACGCAAGCATATTAATAAAAGGAGATACGGTATCTGTCAGATTAGACAGTTTGACAAAATAGCGTCAATTGCGGGCCTGTTAAAACCTGAAACATCAAGGCCCACTTTTGCCAAGGAAAGCAAGCGGATTGTCGAGTCTAGTTTCGTTTGCAGTTCAAGGAAGTTGGAAAAGAGAAATAAATAAGTATCTCTAGTAGCATCTAGTATCTAGTAGTATCTCTAGATGATCCATTCAAGTGGGTGCTTAAGGGACTTCATGAGCTTAATCTTAAATTATATTTTCCTCACACAGCCAACTTCCTGACTGACCACAATCCTGATGGGCATATTTGGTCATGTGAAATTTATAAAAAAAAAAATCTAAAATTTATTTGGATTGTGGAAGCAATTTTCAAATGTAATGTTCATGTTAATGAGGTCAAAATTATTTAATGGGCAATTATTATTTGATAAGGGTGTTAACACTGCAGATGTTACTGTTTCGGCAATAGTATATATGCTTTGGGTCTAGTCGATCCACTCTCCTTCAAAGAACAGTGATAGATGAGAGCTACATGAATAAACGAAGTTACAATTTTCTTCAAACTGTGTCTAATTGTTCAAACTTTAAAGGAATGGGTTTTCAGCGTGACGTGGTGCAGCCTCATTCCAGTTTCGTTTCCAGTTTTCGCTTCAAGATTGCATGAGTGGCATGGAAAGCTAAAATTTAGCAATCAATCATCTAACATTACGCCTTCTGATATCTTCTTTGGTCCCGTTTTAAACACTTTGACACTTATCACAAAAAGACAATTCAACAGTTGAGTCAGAGATTTTTCGATCATTACAAACAAATTGATGGCAATTTATATAGTGAGGTATTCTACTCTATGAAAAGGGAAGATGTATATAAATGTAATGTAATGTAATGAGGTGTTCTACTCTATGTAAAGAAAATATATATATATATATATAAATTTTAATGTAATTTTTTAATTATATTTATATATATATATAATATTATATATATTATGTGTTCTACTCTATGTAAAGAAAATATATATATATATATATAAATTTTAATGTAATTTTTTCATTACAGTTTACTTTTAGATGTATACATCTTAATTTTTTTTTCTTTAAAAAGTGGCTATTATTTTCTTCATTAAATGTTATCTTCCCTTTCTATAGTTATTAGCAGCTTTCTTGCTACATTTCTGATCTACCCTGTAATACTAGAAATTTGCCTAAGATTTATTATTATTATTATTATTATTATTATTATTATTATTATTATTATTATTATTATTATTTATTATTATTAATTATTATTATTATTATATTATTATTATTATTATTATTCTATTATTATTATTAATTATTAAAATTTATATTTATTATTATTATTATTATTATTATTATTATTATTATTATTATTATT
>JABUQX010065870.1:7500-45000 GCA_015478945.1 Trachelipus rathkii | reverse complement strand
TGTAATTGTTTTTAAATTTTGTCATAATTATTTAATATTGTAAGAACAAGGCTGTAATGATCTATCAGCTTAATTCTTCAATTTGTTTTGGGTAAGCTTGACGATTCCAGGATTATGTTGTTGTTTAATTTAAGAAAAGTTATTGATGGAAATTGAAAGTTTTGTACCCTACACCCTTTTTTTTTTGTCACTTTTCAAAGTATCTGTGTGGGGATTATTGTTGAAAGTTCACGTGTAAGAAAGCTTACTTGTACAGGTTTCTTTTACCTGATGAACATAACCATATTTATTTTTTGCACTTTACCACAATAATAGTTTCTTTTTCCAGACATATTGAGAATTACACAATATATTATATATAATATATATCTACTATCAATGTAAAATAATCATCAATCTCTTCATCCATCCCGTGCTTCCAAGAAGCACGGTCCACTGGCGTCTTATACAGAGGCAATTATAATGTTAATAAATGTCACGACAATTTCAGGACTCTTATTTTTTGGTAAACCGAAAACATCCGTCATCGTCAAAGGATGACGAGCATAGAAATCAATAGCAAATGATGCATAATGGTTTAGTTTCTTTTTGAATGGTAATGGCTGTCAAACGAGAATTTCCACATTAGGTTATGGAAAAGGATCTTCAGCATGCTTATTCTAAGATTTAGAATTACGATTTATTTGCAAGGTTTTCAAAAAAAAGGCTTGTCTAAATTTGAACTCAACTCGCACATTGCGCTTCCGTTTATAATATATATATACTCACTTTCCTTATATTATACTATAATTATATTTTCTTTTCTTTAATATATATATACTTTATCACTCACTTATACACTTTATATTATATATACTTATTATATATTCATATTATTATATTAGTACGCTTTATGTATTATTTACTTTATTAAATTCATTAAAATATATATCTTTTATCTTCTTTTACTTTTTTACTTTATATCTTATAATTTCATATTTCTTTATTCTTTCGTGATGTTATGGTTGAATGCATATATATTATATTTATTACTTATCTTATCTTATCTTATATATATATATCTTCTTCTTATCTTTCTTATTTAAATTATTCTTCTATATCTTATATATATTATATATATATTATTATACTTTAGTACATATACAATATATATGGATAACTTTAATATATATTATATAATATTTATATATATAATAATAATATTATATATTAATAATATATATATATATTTAATAATATTATAGTACTTAAATATAAAAAATATATATATATAAAAAAAAAATAGGTAATTATAATATATATGGATCGTTTTATACATGAATATTTTTGAAATTTAATGTATAATACTTTAAGAGATTTAAATATTAAGAGTTAAAGTTTGATTCTATATTGTTTAATGACTATAGTAGATAAAGTATAAGTTTTGTGATTTTGTATTGTCGGTTAGGTTAAATCCAAGTCAAAGTTCAGTAGATATAATAATAATAATAACCTCAACATAAACTATTGATGTTATGTAAGCCTCTTTTAAATAAATATATTTGTTAAAAATAAACTCCATCAACGTAAAGCAGAGCGGAGTACATGAAGTATCTGGAGTCGTGGAGTCGGAGTCGTGGATACTGAGATAGGCTAATTTATTACCTAGGAGCGAGGAAGTAATCACTAGGAATCGAGTCACTAAATAAATTCTGTGCAAGATGTGAGTAAGTGCGATACGAAGTCTCTATGAAAGTGCGGGACAACAAGTAGGAGGTGCTGCCACTGAAGTTTGTGTCTGAAGTCGGCACTTAAATAGAATAATGACATAATGTATAGGTCTAATATGGACCTATTGACATACTGGTGTTGAACTAGCGACACCAGACCTCAACTTCACCAAACAATTTTGAGATCGCCCCAAGAGAGTCGTTCGATGATCTGGCAACATCTCTTACGATAACTGTTAGTAACATGATCTGGAATTAAGAGACTGAGTGAGCGTGATAAGCCGGAGTCGGGTCGGAGCAAGTTATGTTCGAGATGGCAGAGAGGGCGGAGAGGTTTCTGTATATAGCACTTAACGAACAGAAACTTTTGGTAAATATTCATGTAATATTGGTTGATCACATATATTGTATATATATATATAATATATAATATATATATCACCGTGATATCTCAATTGTATTTAAAGTATAATATAAAATAATAATAATTAATAATAATATTGTGTATAATTAGCAACGTAATTATGTGTTGTACTCTCATGAAAAAATGTATTGTAATCAGTTATATATATATAATATAGCGCTAGCTATATAACTGTCAGTATAATAAAAAAATATAATAAATATACCCAAAATGCCCTAGATAGCGACAGTATACATACTTTAGTATTTCACCAACAACACGGCACAGAGGAGGTCAGGATTTTGTTCTGGTCTTGGTTGGCGTAGCTATGAGAGTGAAAAGAAAAGTAGCTACGTATAGATCGGTTTGTTCGCAATAATCCTACGCGAGGCTTAGATAAAAGGAAACATGTCTAGCCTATATCATCAACCCTTTATCTATTACCTTCATATCGAAAAGGCGCTGTGCACTTATGTGGACGAGACTCAAGACGCGAGTGCGCTAGAATATCAACCCTAGAGTTCATGGGACTTACTACTATAGGCGACGGATCCTCAATCTATTGGATAATATATATATACTATTATATATACCGCTAGTGTTAGGAGTTCCATTACCCTTGGACTCACCCTAGGTGAGTTCTAACATACATATATCCATATACCTATCACGAAAATCTACCGCCATTATTCTATTATCAGCATCTTTCTTCTCGCCTCTGACAAACATTCACCATTTCTTCTGCAGTACACATTTCCTTTTACTAGACTAAATCCACTATTTCTCGGTACTCCAGCCGGTTCGTGAGTTTCCATAACACACTCGCCATTAATATACACCGCTTAACCAACCGTACATATATCACATTCATATATTACTATTATCCACATGATACATAAAACCAATCTCAATATACTTATTCATATTATCCTTTCCTCATTCACACAAAGTGTAAGCATCATGGCCATTGAATATCCTTATTTTTAATCAATTCATCTCACACCTTAAAAGCCCTTATAGATTGTCCAATTACTGAACAAATTGAAGCTTATCGATCTATACCTCTTATTCCTAGAACCATAAGTCTCACTACTAATATAATATATAACATTAACAATAGGTAACAACATACACCCTCATGTAAATCCAGCGAGCACTCAAGACTATGATCCCTTTCACATCCACTAAACGATTTTAATTGTACACCAGTCAACCTTATTCATGTCATATTCACAATTTCCTACTACACTCTCTATCATCCGTTCCATTTTCTATCCAACATATATATCTAAATATTTTCAACTCAGACACTTGTTCCAGCTGTTCTCACTACATCTAACATATATCTATACACCGAGGATAACTGATCCTCTCAACTCACAACCATAAAACTCTTACTTATTATCTAACGTTTTACTTACTCAACACCTCTACTTTTTTAACACACCCTATTTAACATAATTTTCCTTAACCTATATATCTCATCAAACTCTACTTCATTATAAGATTCAACCAATTATATATAGACCTACTAGAGTAATTAATCTCAAAGGGATAATAGACCATACTAGATAATTAATCTAGGGTAGTAAATAATACCCTCCATCATCATCTCCATTCTCCATCATTCTAACATCACTATTTCGCTTATGCCAACCCTCATTACTCTAATATCTTTCATAAATCCATCATCCTATAATACATAATTGTATTTAATAAATAATAGACCATAACTAAGATCTAACTCAATTCAGGGAAATATACTACTAAGTAATCTAACTCACAATTATTTATATATATAATATATATATATAGGGAAATAGACCTATAGAGTAATATATCTAGTACTATACATAGATCATATATATACTTATATATATCTTCTTACTATATAATTATCCAGTATATATATATATTTATATTATATATATATTATTATAATTTATATAGTATATATATATATATATTTATATTAATTATATATATATATATATAATATATATAAGTATATATATCACTACCATAAATTTAATTCAAGATGTTATAACATATGAATTTTAAATACTTTTTAAAGTTATACATAGTTCTTGAAACTGAGAGTATTAAACTGTTAATTTTATATAGGTCCCAAATTACTTTATTTAAAAATTTTCTTTCTTAACAATAAATAAATTAATTTGCAATTAAGTATTTGCAAATTTAATACAGTTATTCATATTGTTGTGAATATGGTATGCGCTTAAAATGGAAGTAATGATTAAGTGTTGTTTCATTTTATGATTAAATATAGGCGGTTTCCTTGTTTGGCATATTGTGATATTGTAATTTGTAGTTAGGTGAGTGCTCTATTGAGGTCATTTACCGAATGATGTTCTCTGAACAGGCCTTTTTGGGATTCTGGATATGATGTACATCTGTGAGGAGAGTGTATATGATTCTGAATACTTATTATATAGTCTCATTCAAAAAGGAGAGAAGAATAGTATAATTAGATTGATGGCAACATCGACCAAATCTGTTTTTTAGATTCATGTAACTCATGTAGCACTAAAGCTGAGTCAAGAGTCGAATTTTGAGAATTTGATCTTGACTTGCTGGACAGGATTCGGAGTATCGGAGTTTAGCGAAGTCGAAAGAGTTTTTCGTTGAGTTAGCAGTCTGTGATGAGTCTGGTAGGTTGGAGTCGAAAACTTCTGCTCTAGATGTTGGGTGACCGTCGTACGTAGTAGTTCGTACGAGTCGGAGTACCTCAGATTTGAATTTAGGGAGTTCGCACTTCGGAGTCGCGAGGTTAATCTTGAATTGTATATACTTATAGCCGAACTCCGCTAGACCGTCTCGTTGTGAAATAACATGAGATAAAGCAATTTAAAATAGTAGAGACTTTGCTATGCTGTGCGCTGGAGGTCAAGACATATAATTTTTAATTAGTTTTAAGGAGCCTTAGATTTATATATTAATCTAGAAATTGATGAAGATACACTGGATAAAGTAAGGGTCCAATTGATAGGGAAGCCTGACCATATTAAAAAGATAAAAGAAAAGTTGAAAAACGATCCATATGCAGTAGCATGAAGGCCAACTCGTTTTGAACGAGAAACGAGTAAATACAAGTTTAATCTAAAGGGTTGAGGATAAATGAGTTTAAAGCCAGGAAAATGTACTGAAGTAATAAAAGAAAGGCCTTTGTTTTAATAAGAGTAAGAAACAGTTCGAAAATATTTCACAGGTTGACGAATGTAAACATTCTGATTGGAAGAAGCAAATAAGAGCTAAGGGTAGATTCAAAGATAAAAAGGAGATTAAAATAAGGTGGTATTTCGCAAGAATATAATGGATACCTTTCCCTATATCCCATCAAATATTTTGGAAAAAATTATCATTATCTTGGAGTACTATTTTTTAAAATTACCTCCGTATTAATAGAAGGTTTTTCAACTAATAACCTGCAATATAACTCTATGGAAAGCTTATCCCCGCATTCTTTACTCTTTCATTTATTTAGAGAAATAATAAGAATAAAAATAAATTAATAATGAATAATAAAGCAAATTTAAAAAGGAGGGATTCTATATATTAATTAGATGATAGAGAATAAATAGCATTATTATATTGAGTATCGGTAAGAAAGATATATTCTTGGTTATGAGTTGGTTAACTGTGAGTAATAAGCAATATAAAGTAAATCTTAAGTAGGAACTGAGCATATTTATCAAAATATTGACAAATATAGAAATAGGTGCAGACTTCTAGACTATATGTGGGGCCAGATGCGGCAGCAAATGTGTGTGGCAGACATTTGTTGTCAGCAAATGAGGTCGCTGACGTGCGGCATAGTCTCTCTGTGCTAAAAAAATCATCAATACTAGCATTAGTGATTTCAATCGTCTGATATATCATATTAAATCACTGCATCCATCTAACTATGTTGGAGATACTATTATTGAGGCACATGATGAGAATAAAGCAACTGGGATATAAAAAATTAATACAGGCCAAGAAGCGAGAATAACTTTATTATTGAGTATATGTTAAATAAATGAGGTATAAGATTTTTCACATAAGAGAAAATTGAGTACATATAAAATTTAATACTATAAACCAAATTGTAGCGGAGCTATAAGGTTGATACTTTGAGGATTGTTTACAAAATTTTGTAGAGAAGTTTATAAAGCATTTGTTGAAGCTTATTAAGAAAGAGATTATGTGGAGAATATATGGAATCAAGATCAATTGACCTTCTTCAATAATCTATCAAATATCCATTGTGAATTTTCTCGCTCACAATGTCATCATGGATAATGGGTGCGTTTTAATCTGTTAGCCTCGGCATGCACGGCGAGGCCCTTATAAGGCCGCGGAGGCGGCAGGGCGAGTGCTTAACTCTCGCGATGTACGCACCACTGTTATTCTACTTGGAGCCGCTCACACCATTCTTTTCGCTCATTAACCTCGTTACTATCACCATTTATTACACACTGGAGTTTCAATTTATGTATGTATGTATAACTAAACAACTTCCATAATATATTGAATAAGGTTGGTTCCTCAGGTATGTTCTCAAAAAGATTTTCTACGTCAAATATATATATAGGATATGAAAAGTTTAATATCAAGTATTATTATTATTGGTGTAATTGCATACAAAATATTTTGGGAATTTACATGAATAAAAAATGATAGTATAAATGCCTGCCTGTCCAGAGAGCAAATGTGTTAGAATGTATCAAAACGGCATATCTGACACGAAACAACTACGTCAAGAAGGGCTTGATACTTATGACGGCGATTATTACAAGTAGATATAGTATAGTTGTAACATACAATATCCTATTGTTTTAAAAAAACCTATGTTTTATGTGAGGAAGACATTCGTTGTTAATTCTAATAAGTTACTGATCTACGATATGTATATGGATTGGAAGTGTTAAGGATAATCTAAACATCCACCTCACTCCCACGGTAGATCGATTAGTAGATGCGTCACGTCTGCGTACTGTACACGCTTGTTGAGACAAATTCCATACACACTTTCTCATTCTAAGGAAGAGGAAGACTACAGATCGGTTTTAATGGTATTCATCATAGTTACAACAAGCTAGATATATAGGTTACTCAATTTTTAATTGTGGTCTGTTGGACACGTAGAGCAGAGAAAGATAGTTGTTTTGTATCGTACATTAATCGTACCTTTACCAGAAACACGGGCAATACCATTACCTATTGACCACAATTATACATCGTTGGTTCAGTTAACATATAATATTAATCGTTTAGATTTTCATATAGAGCTAAGCTAACCATTGGTTATTTTTACTTATACAACCTCGCTAGTCAAACTCACATGATCATTGTGTTTGTTTTAAAAACATAATTAATATCCTTTATTGTTATCATAATATTCTATCATAATACCCTTACGGAGTATCACAGATGGTTACGCACGCTCACACTATCATACATAATACATATTAAGAATACACTCAAAATCACCTAATATTGGTATTCACCAAGTACGTAACGCAATCTATAACCGTAACTTACTTGTTTTTATCATATGTATTGCTTGCTCATTGAGGTTAACTAAGCGATCATTACAACTAAAAGCTTAAGGAACAATAAATGATTACCTTATCGTTATGAGGGAAGTGTTCGGATATCCTTTATGGATAGTTTTGTTGAGATAAGTTTGAATTAATGATCCAGTGATTATTTTATTTAAACTTACTTTATTAGGTAGATATACCGGTATATAATAATATATAATATATATCTATATATATATATAATATATATATATATATATATATATATATATATATATATATATTAATATATATATATATATATTATATATTATATATATAATTTATATATATATATTAATAATATATTATATATACTATATATATATTATATATATTATATATATATATAATGTTGTGCTGTGTATGTGTATGTGTATGTGTATAATGTATTTGTATATTAAATAATATGTATATAATTAGTTATATATATATATAATGTATAAATATATATGTATATATAATTTTATATGTATATATATATTAGTATATGTATATATGTATATATATATAATAATGTAATTAATGTATATAATATGTAATATATATATTAATGTATATATATAATGTATATATATATAATATATATGTTAATATATATGTATATTATATAATATATATATATATGTTAATAATAATATATATATATATGATATATGTATATATATATATTCTTAAATCTGTCATAACCCTGAAAATTTTGTTGTTGAGCGCTTATAGATATCGTGGCTAATAATAGTGTTGAGTGTGTGTGTAGTGTGTGGTGTGTGGTCATATATTTTTATATTATATTCTGAATTACTTTGTGGCTGGAAATGAAGGGGAGGGTTCCATGCCCAGGGTGTGGGAGTCCGGTTCAAAAATTTTTCCGACTACTACGACTCCACCTATCATCTTCAAAATTACCTGACTCCATACTACCTCACGACCTATCTTTGTAAAATTATCACTATATAACTCCGACATCCGACTTACACCCTATATATATTGTAAAATTACCGACTCCGACTACCTCACACACCTACTTTTATATTATATAAATTACCGACTTCGACCTCGACTCCACCCTCTAATCAAAATTACTGAACTTTCACCGTAACTCACTCACCCTTTTCAAAAATTGGTACCTATAGTAACTCCGTACTTCACTCAACTCCCTTCACAATAACACTCTACCGATCCAGAATACGACTCCGTACCTATCCAATTACAAACTCATACCTGGTCTATAGCATACCCTTGACTATATAGCCCCCCCCACATCACACAACATCCATTTACATAATGTACACTTTACTCATTAGTATACTCCCCATCATAATACATTATGGATTATAGTTTTGCCCACCATAATTACCGAGAATCGTAGCTACGTTATTGAAAATAATTTCACTAGAATTGTATTATATTTTTTAAAATATAAAAGTATTAAGACTTTAAGTATGAGCTAATTATATAGCTTTTTTAATTTTGACTCTATACATAATATATATGATTGCTATAGTAATATGAGTAATATATATTATGAAACTTGATTTTGATTATAGGATATAATAGGAATAAGTTATTGTACTTAAATAATAAGTACGTTAGGATAAGCGCATTGTAAATAACTGTAGACTATGTTGTGACTTGGATGAAGCTCTAGGATATGGACGAAGGTTTGCGTGTCGTGGCGTGAGAGTCCATAGGGAATATGCAATACTAATTATATTTTAATCACTTGTACATAGTTTGAGTATTAACTCAGGTAGAATATTTTATAACAGTGATATTACCAAATAGTATTTATAATTATAAAGCCATAGCATCTTAAAGTAATTCACTATATAGTTGCTGTGTGATTTTACATATTCTACCTGCATATGTTGTTGTATCTTACTTTAATGTTGACAATATTCAAGTGGATACTATTTGAGGCAATTATCCTGTTAGATAATGAATAAATAAATTATTAGATAGTATTTAGGTATACTTGGTAGAATAATATAATCGATACTGATCATATATAGATTAGATAATATGTTACTCACATGGATAAGTGGTAAAATAAACAATAATTGGATAACCATATATATAATAGATGTATAAAAGTTGACTTATTAGGCGTAAACAAGTATATAAACCTATAACCAATTACGATACATTTTTAAAAGATGTTGTAAGAGGGAAAGAGATTAAGTAGCATTTTTTACTTTAATGTAACATAAGGTCTATTGACCGGTGACAACAAACTATTTCGGTCTGGAGCGTCAGCAGATTGGTAATTTTAAATATATATAATTTAGAAATATGATATTGAGTAAGATTTTGTTTGTAAGAATTGGTTGTGTCCTATAAATTAAGAACCTTCTATCAAAAGAGGTTAATGTTTGGCTCATTAATCGTAAAACCATTTAGAAAACATATAACCCCAATTCTAATGTTTTGATTTTAGATTTTAATTTGGCGACATTGAGAGACATTTGCCATTCACTTCAATAAGTAGTCAATATCAAACTGCCTCTATCATGAGACATTGTGTCTTTTACGAGACATGCGTATATCATCGCATCATGTTTGTTTCACGCACACAGAGAGTACACTCATAGTAGCTAACAGAATCATACTACAGACCATATACGCGTGTCTCACGATCGATACTCTGAACACCCAACTTGCATCGTTTTGTTGTAGAACCTCTTTACACACACCCCTCCTTCCATTGAGCTCACTATATAGGAGTCAATACAGCAGAAATTATTTGTTGATGACCCCAAATTTATATATTTTTATATCTCACCCTGTATCACACTGACTATTTCTTTGTGGCGAGGCCTTTCGCACACACTTTGATTTGAGTCGGCTTTACGCCATTCTGTATGTGTGGCGTTATCCTTGTGTGAGAGGGAGATACCGTACACATTTTCTGATTTCGCGTAAATTTCAGAGTACGAAAACGCTGTTGAGGTTCGTTTCGTCATTGGGTCCGATGGTAAGGAGTCCTCATGCAATCAAGCGAGCAACGGTAGTTGTTCTTAAGTGACAGAAATCCACATAATTGTTTGTGAAGAGAACCTGAACATATTTTCTTAATAATTGTTTGGAGTAATAATCTGATGCTGTAAATTTTTTTACAAAGAACTAGATGTCATTGCACAACATAACACAATATCCACTTTTTGACCATGAACACTGATTCAGGTTCTAGTTTACCCTTTAAAAAAAGGGACAGCCTAGATATTAGGTTTGCTTTGAATAGCGTGGATCGAATTAAGAGATAGATGGCTGTGCTGGTGGTCACACAAGAACGGGTTGCGATCAGCAAATCCATGTAATACTGGTTATTTAAGGGGCATCTCTTTATATTGCTGCTTCTGACTCTCTCCTTCGTAAAACTGAAGTCTGAATTCATGGAAGATACCCATAATTGTGGGAATATCTAAACATTGTAGAGCTCATGTCACACCAATGTGTTAAATTTTGTATAGGTAGACGCTGTAGAGTTTAGGGGATCTACCCTTGTGTTTCTGATAGTGCATATGCCTATATGGTCCTTTGTCTTAATTAGAGAGAGACTTTTTGACGCTTAATAGGAGTTCCTAAAGAGCTTAGAGAAGAATGCAAGTATACCTCTAAAGCCAAATATATTGGGTTATTCATTTGTGACGAATAACTCGAGCTCTCTTTAGAAACTATATAGTACTCACTATACTCCTGGGAACACTTGAGAAATTGCTGTTGCACTGAGAGTGATGCAAAACTGGTTGAATTCGTTTATTGAGAAAGACGATTTTTATTAACCAATTGTCCCCATTGTGACATGTACGTCACCCTCTAGAACTATTTTGGCTCAGCAGTGCCACTCACACGTTATGCGACACAGCGATGCTGTTTGAACATATTACTCACAATTGAGGGTCACCTTAGAATATTGGTTCTCTCTCTTCGAACAGGTTTTATTAGCTTCATATATTGGAGCAAACCTCTCTATCATATAAGATTTATATGGACTATACCCTATTCATTCTCGATGCGAGATAAGTCACACGCTAAGCCAATCACTTTGAAGCTGAAACCGTTATCGAGTCCAAGCGGCATCAGTGCCAGCCAGAGATGAGCTAGGCTGAGCCACTCTCATTCCAGTCTGCGTAATGACCATAATCATCCCCTAAGATCGAATAATCATAGTTCACCTCACTTCTGTGAGACTATTATTTTTTCGTTCCATGCAAATATGATCTCCAAACTAAAATAATAATTTGAAATGAGGTTCATTGTCACATAGAAAAACTTTTAATAGTTTTTAAAATATATCTCTCGCATCAGCACAGGTAAATATTATTAGATATGGTGCTCTTTATTTATATGAGGAGGGAGTCTTTTATGAAAATATATCTATATGAGATGTGTTTTTAGTCCTGTAAGATATTTCTCGCGAAAATCCTATGCAGGTGCAACCAACCTGTCACCAGTAATTCGCCAAAGCAACCCAGCCTTAGGGAATCAAAACTCCTCCTGCCCTCCGAGCGCAAGATTTCCCGCGCGCTCTAGTCAAGTTTCAGCCTATTTCGTGGTGACTGCCAGTAGGCTAGGCATCTTTGAATTTCGTGCTCCATTGTTCACTCACTGAGTATCAGCCACAGGATCGATATGGCGATCACAAACAATACTAGCTACTATACACATATACCTCTTATCTATCCTGTCTCTGCAATTTGGTTACGCGCCTCCACAAATATTTTATAGGAATATGAAAATATTAAGATTACTTATTATTTCGTATTCTTTTAAAACTTATACCATATATATATAATCTGGTAAATATTTATTATTAAAAAAATATTTAAACTTCAAAATATTATAATTAATATATAATTAATACACTTAGACAATTACTAATTATGTGAATGCACAGATTAATATATTTCAGGCACAACACTTGGAAGGAATCAAGATAGGGAAACCAGGAATCTAAGCTAAATGATGTATTAATATCAAAAAGGAATAGCAGTTATAATCATTTGACCAACATTTTATTTTTACCTTTATAGCAGTTGCATCTATAAGCTATTAACAAAGTACTCAATACGCTTTTACTGTCATTTATTGTTATCTCACACTTACTCGGAGACACTTACTTGAGGGATATTTTGAAAAAGAGATCGTAAGTTAGTTCTTAACAGACTAAAAAGACTGTAGTTTACACAAAGCGCTGGGTGCGCTCAGAAGCCGCTCTATACGTGATTTCGACACAAAGCTATTTAAGGTGTGCTTTGAATTAGCCCTAATGCATGGTTACAAGAATGGGATCAATTAGAAGACATCTTGTGAATAAATTGATTATATGAAGGACTATAAATAAATGAGATTTTCGATTTAATAGGTCATAGAGGAAAAAAGAGAAATATTTTAGAAATATCGCAATTAATATATTCCACATCATTTATCGCACAGTAGAAACACTCTAGCTGTAATACTTACTATAGTTTATATGTATTTTTTTACATAGTCTTAATGCTATTCTGGCTTTACACAATTACTATATAGTGAAGAATAATATACTCTCATTTCGTATATTTTACTGCACAGAAGAATCGTAGTTATGTGTGAGGAAACACATATTAGACTTGAAAATCTATATTGAGTTATCATATGCAACAATATTAATATTTTAATTCTAACAAACATCATTTAGCACACAAATATATAATTATACTAGACATATGAAATCACAATCTAACTAAGTCTACCATGCATAATAAATAGTTACAAATTTTTTTATGTGTACTCAACACTTCCCACTATTAACACATAGAAAAAATGAGTATGTCGGAAAGAGCTTCCCTGTGTGTTACTGAGGATAGGGATAACATACTGATTGCTGAATGGAGGGAGGAGAGGGCTAAAAGCGCTTGATGGCATCATATATAGTAGAAATTTCTGAACAGGTGTTGGGGTGGAGATGTAGAGTGCTTAGGAATGGTATTGGGTATATAGAATGAGTCAATGAATAGTCCAATTTATTATCACAGGTAAGTAAGGGGACGTTATACAGGAGATTGTATATATAATAATATTTATAGATGGAATCTTCTACTAATGTAGTAATCACAATGGCTAGTTATTGATAAAGATATATATTAATAGAAAGAATTAAGATCAAAAAAATAGTAAAGCCGCAGATTAGATAATGAAGAATGCAAGTATGAATATAGAGGTATGGCAGAATAAAGCACTACAGATTTATATGATTCGCATTTGAAGAATGATACAGGAAATAGAACATGTGAATATAACAACAAGAAGGCCATATATCGTCCATTCACATAAGATTTTTATTATTTTATGAAGAAATAGCTATATTGAATTCTGTAGGAAATTCGGAAGAAGCTATAGGAGAGTTCTGGAGAGGGATTATATAAAAGGTTGTAAAGACAAGACATGATTAAAGGCAGTAAGTAAAGTTTAAATATGTGAATAGCTTAAGTAGGGATAAGAACAGGATATAAAAACGAGGAATGGTTTGAGGTAAAATAAACTAGGAGTAAAAGATCACATGGAGTAGATGTGTTGATACTCGCCAGAATATACTAATAAAATAATAAAGTATATATAAAAAATGCAGCGTATTTGGACACAGTCATATAATAAAGATGAATAGTGTAATATAGGAAGAGATTTAAGAGGAATAGATGGGAGATTGATGACTAAATAAGGAAATTTATTAATATGTAGGATTGAGCAGATCCTAGATGAGGCAGACCTAGTTATGGAGCAGTTTATACTCTCCCAGCCAAAGCCAACTCACGCACTCCTTAGAAAAAGCATAGAGCACATCATATTTATATTGAAGATAAGAATGGTGACGAAGAGCTTATGACTATTAGTCGTCGTTAGAGTAGATTAGTGATATGACAACAATACTGTTGTTAATGGGGCAGAGACATGGAGCATTAGCAGGGATGAGAGGAGGAGTAGTAATATTTACAGTACAGTCAGGAGATGAATTGTAGTATGAGTAGAACGGTGTTATATGGAAAGACGAGGAGAGACAGATGATGAGAACGAGACAGTGTAGTAGGATAGAGTCAGTTGAGGGTGTGTAAACCCATTGACTGATATATAAGTGTAATGTATACGCAGTCAGAATTAATGAGGTGGGACATCACTGAGAAGAGGATGTCAGGAGAATGAGAGATGTTTGATCACCAGTAAGGAGGTTGGAGGTGGATGACCGGAAGGGAGTGAGTGTAGCCGAGAGGAAGATCACTACGCGGATAAGAGATGGAGAGAGAACACAGTTTGAGTAATAGGATATTCATATAAGGAGACATAATGAAGAGAGAGAGAAGAGAGAGAGAGAGAGAGAGAGAGAGAGAGTACCACGTTGACGCACTCCAAATTGGCAATACGCGTGATTGCGATTGATAAGCTGATTGAGTAGGATATGGCAATCGTGATCGTAATATACATCAATAGAAAAGGGAAGGTTGGCCCACTGACATATATATCATATATATGAGATACTCGTGAGCCCTTACCTATATATAAATATATATTAGGAATATATATATAGTATAAGATGTAAGTAAATGTAATAATATAATTAATAATATATATATATATATATTAATTATATTTATATATATATTATAATATAATAATATATATATATATAATATATATATATTAATATATATTATATATTAATATATATAATATTATATATATATATAATATATATATATATATATATAATATAGTACTTAATGTTTTTTTCTTGTTACCTCATTAATATATATATACAATTAGGAAATATTAATAGTGTTTTTGAACGGGATCCCATATTAGCAAATATATTTATGAGAGTTATACATAACATACTTACTCTAGTGTATATCAATATAACCAAGAAAAACAACTAGTTCACACACACCGTTAAGAGTTATGATCTCAATAGACATCGATGATTCACACTATACTTTCTACTTCTACACTGGTCATTTACTTTATAGACATTGGTCCACATACATAATAGGATTACTTACACAATTTACTCTACACATGATACGGCTCTTTCAACAGATTATAATAGCTCTCATACGCAACTTCACATCCTTGTGGATGTTGGGACTTGAGAAGAACCCTTTCGTCGTGGATTTGACGGTCAAGTGGGAAACCAAGGGGCCGTTTGTCTGGGTATTTTTCTCCATGGATTCCACATTGAGCGTGAGTTCCTCCGTGTTCATCTTTTTCCAATCCTTCAATTGCAGCATCTTTGCTTCCATCAGTAACAGCAACGACGAGGGCGAAATCTAATCCTTCGGTGTTACCCTTAGGGAGGAGAAGCCTGTTAGGAATACCGCAGCTTCTGGTGTATTCGGAGAGATCAAGGTCTGAACCAGACTCAACAGCAGCATCAGCCTTTTCGATTAAAGTATGGAAGCTGGGAATGTCAGGAACAGTTGTGGATGTATGTAATGAATCTCTTTCAATGTGATTATCTCCTGCTTTCACTGAAAACAAAGGAATCGATTAATAAATTTGAAATTTCTAAATAATAATATTAAAAATTTGTTTAAAGTATTATAAAAATACATTACAACTTACATGTTCTCCAGAATTTATCAAGTTCAATGCAGTGCCAACGTCCTTCGTTAAGGGTGAACAAAATTCCATTGGCATCATGTCTTGGACAAAGGAAAACTCTGAAGGTAGCAAACAAATCTGCTCCATTATTATTGGTAACATCAAAAGTAAGTGTGAATGGATCGTGATTAAGACGAGAAACCACTGCAGAAATGGGAACGTCATCAACTTCTGCGGTATCATCAACAGATCTTCCAATGTCATTAGTATTCTCTATGTTACACCTTTTCTCTCACAAAATATGTTTTTAATTCTCCTTTAACAGCAACTGCGTTAACAGCAACTCCTGGAAATTCGACATCATTAGCTGTGTATGGTGGAAGAGAGTCCTTGTGTTCCTTGAAGATGTTATCCATGTATTTATGAAGTCTGAAGAAGGCTGGATCTCTAGTAGCTGTTTCGAAGTGTTCCATGACACCTGGTGGCATGTTGAATTTTCCATGTGGGTCACCTTGACGGCCAAGAACGATATGAGCTATGTGTTGTGGAGGGCCGCCGTAAATATTCAGGGTTGGGACTCACACCCACACACAATTATTTCGGGTATTCGAGAGAAGCTATTGACGACTTACATTTAGGGACAGATATGATACCGTTATATGGGCTCCACTTTTTCTGGTTTCCTCGACATGTCCATAATTTCTCTCTCGCACTATCGGTTGGTGAGAATGGTTCCCAAATCACACGCTCATCCATGTGGGAAGTGAACAATTTGCGTCTCGATTCTGCTCTTCAAGGTGAATGTATGGTTCATTAACCACGATTATATTGCTGGCAATCGATTTCTACAGGTTCACTACATTTGAAGGTAATGAAGACTGTAAGTATTTTGCGCTTCTGGGTGGACAGAGTAGCGAGGGAATAGAGTGCACTAAGTTGAGCTGCCTCACTGGTGATATGTGCATGGTCTAGTAAGTGGATGGGATGCCAAAAACTTGTAAAGCCAAAGGGCCTAGAGTTCGCCCACGATTCAAGTGCCAACTTTAGTGGCCACATAGTGCATAACTGAGAGCTATCAGACCAGTCGCAAGATAGTTTTTTTTGCAGTCCTCTGGAATTCTCGAATAGCGAAAGACCTCTACAGCCTGTAGTCGCTAGGATTGAAGCCCAATATACGCGAGAATGAACCATAAGTCTCTCCTTATTGTTACCCTATGATCATAGTTTGTAACCTATGAAGAGTATGCAAACGAGAATATCGCATGAATAATTGATTGTAGTTGTCCTAGTATACGTGATGGAGCCTATAATAGATAACAATTCACTATCTTCTCTCACTCGAAGTTATAGTCTACTCTTCTTTGTCTAAAGGCACACTTGATTATTCTCTTTGTATCACTTATGATGCCTTGAAATCCATGTGGGCAAATTCACTTTTCCATGCTGTGTATAGTTTGATCGCTTCATATTCATAACTCTGCCCATGACACTATGTTCACATCTATATAAACTTACACATTATATCGGAGTTGCGTGCATTATAACTAGTGGACGACTGACCTAATTCGTCAGCTCACGGATACACTTAGCACGCTGTGTATACGTACCGTCACACACCTTTTTATATGATTGATCTATATGTACTTTATTAAATTTAGACGTGTTAATCTAATCAGAATATGATTCTAAAGATTATATGTAGATTAGTTAGAAGAAAACGGCAGTGCTACTGATATATACACCATTCAATTCATGTCATTTTCATCTACTGAATAGGAGAGGGTAAGCATTTGTATGACTCATGTGATATTACCAATCACTATACTAGTTTTAGGTGCATCAGCACGTTGACATTGAAAATATGTACAGGGAAAAAGATGTCTATAATCTACGATAGGGTGTGGCGATATCGTTAAAGAAGGAGAGTATAGGTTAGAATGACTTTTGCGTGTTCTATCACACGCAAGTGTTGATTCTTGGTCTCTAATACTCATTGCGTGTTAAGAAGCTTTACACTTATATCATGCGTCTGTTCATCTCGTTCTGTGATACTCATGTTTATACTTGAGCTTCTCAGATCTGCACTCGCTTTAGGGCTTTAAGAGTTACCGTAGAATTTGCTGTCTTATTCTTTGTTAATTAGCTCTGCATATGTGTAACTACGCGAAATTATATAGAGTTCTCATTATATTTTATGTAACTATACATAAATTCTTGCAAAAAGCGGATCTTAGTTCTAGATATATATTTGCTACAGAATTAAGAAGAGAGATTGAAAAGTATATATCTCATATAAGAGAGGTATTTTAATGTAATACACATATTTGAGTATTTACTCTATGTCTTTACTTCGTCTTAGTATCATTAACATCATGATCACTTTACTCTCGGAGCTTTAAATTGCATATACAATGCTTTTAATTACTGAGGCGTGTTATACTCACACTTAACATTACATACCTAAAGCAGTAATCAGTAAGATATAAATCTATTATGAGTGATATAGCACTACATGTAGCACTAAGAGAGTATAGAGAGATATTGCTATCTATAGTTATGGTTACCACTCATTTTCGAGTGAATGTTTTGACTGACATTTTACTTTCATGATCATTTTTAGAAAACTTTTGCTTCTACTCTCGTAGCTTTTATGGAGTTTTTAACCAATTTCTGACACACTTTATATACGTATATGCTTCTCAAATTTTAAGTCATTGTATATTTAGCGCAATGAGTTATTTACTCAGTAATAAACAATTAATTAAATTTAGAGGCATAATGATTTGATCTACTTATATTGATATTCTTGTTTTAATAGGGATTAATATAATTTTTAAATATATGTATATATTAAATATATATGCTTTAGTGTTATATGAATAGAGTTTTTGTATTAAAATACTTTGGCCTTTATACTGTGGTTATTGAGAGATATTGGATCTGTTCTTGTCACTTTTAGGAGTTTCTATTATTATTTACTTTTAGTAATATTGTCCTAATATTTTTATTATGTATACTTAGTGTTATCAAGAACTCGTTCTCGAGCTTCATCCTGTTGGACTCTATCTCCACTTTAGTATACACCACCAATCTCACCACAAACAGGGCATACAGTCACATCCTAGAAGCACATACCATATAATACGCTTTATGAAAGTCTCTCTATCTGTTGTTCATGTCACATTCATTCTGTGAATATTCTCACCTCCAACACTTCTATGATCAGGCCGTCAGATTAGCTTGCACGCCAGTCACGCACTACGCAAGTTATCGGAGATTATATATGACACACACACACACTAACACCTATACTAGTTCTATTTTTCACATATATTAAAGTAATATCGATGAGATTTTTAGATAAACAACATATAATATTAAATCTCCTTCTAATTATATGTAGAACTCTATACCTAACCCAATTTTCTAGTAATCTTTTTTCGTTGTTTTGATATACTATAAAAGACTCCCAAAGTTTCTTAACTACGTCAACATAAAAGAGATGTATCAATATACTCTCACACTCTCACTCACTCAATCAATTCAAGAACACATTGAAATTTCTCAAGTTTTAGTTGTTTTGATATACTATAATAGAAGTGATAAGTCTGGATTTTAGGTTCACTAGATTCAAATAACGCACCACTTTTTATTTGATTTTATGAATCCTTAAATATCTAATCCGATTCTAGTTTTTAAAGGATCGAATACTTTATACACCAAATATGTTCACGTAACTAACTAAAAATTTTTGAAATATAGACACATAATGTCAGATAATACTGCAAAATATATATTTGAAATGAATAATGGTATATTAAATTATACTAAAATTCTAAAGAGTGAGTCTATGTCTAGCCTGAAGCCACGCAACGATCATAACACAATAACCGTATATGGAATAGGAAAATGACACACGTTTTGTTATATTGCACTACGTGTCTTCAGACATAGAATATATATATCCGTAAATATAGAAAATAAAGAGGTTCATACGTTTATATACAGAAACAAAAAGATTTATACATGCTTCTCTTTTCCGAGGAAGGCACAGCATTGGATGCCGTGGATTGAACAAATAAAATCGCACATGGAAGGGGTTAAATAATAACAATCTCATCAATCTAGAATCTTATAAAGTATAAAGCTGAAAATTAGGAAGAGACTAACAATTCATTTAAAGGAAATCTCACAGAAGGAATTAAGTGGATTATTTAAGAAAATTAAAATTTTATTTGTTTTTATTTCATGCCACAATTTTTATGAGTACTTGATATTTTCTATTAATTTCAGATTTTTTCCCATGAAGAATGTGAAGAGAAATTGGGAAACAGATACCAGAGAGATTTTATGATATGCGCAAATCTTCCTGGGAAAGGTGCTTGCTACGGAGATTCAGGGGGACCGTTGATGATAAAATCAGGCAAATTTCAATATGAGCTGGTAAAAAGGAATATAAATCTAATATATTTAGTTGCTTTTACAAAGTATATTAAATCTTAACCATTCATTGTTTAAAAAGCAAACATTAATGAAAACCAAGATTTAATGTGGATTGTCTGGCATATGCTTTATTTACATTTATTAGTTAAAAATTTGTTATATATATATATATATATATATATATATATATATATAATATAATATATTTTATATATATATATATATATATATATATATATATATATATATATATATATATATATATATATGACGGGGAAAATTTCGCCTCCGCCAGGATTCGAACCATTAACAACAGCGTCTCAGGAGTCTCTACCACTGCCCTAATACTTTTCCTCAAAAATAAAAGCACCTCTGAACAGTTTTCAATTCTCATACTTCAATATCTCTGTGTGAAATTGGGTACTTATTTGAATACATTGAAGGGTGCTTGAAACCCCTGCTGGGACCACATGGCATACCACTGGGGTGCTCCTGGGTTACAAGAGCAACCAACCAAAGTAAAGAAACGCTGACATGGGCACAATAACCTTTGCTGCGAAATTTGACATAATAAGACGGGGACCTGAAACTGTTCCGAAGTGCTTTCGTTTATGGAGAGGAGAATTGGAGAAGTGATAGAGGCACCTGTGCATTGAATAACGGCAACGCTGTTGTCATTGGTTTGAATCCTGGTTCGAGTGAATTTTTTTCTCCATCTTATTATTGAAGAATCTTCGTTTTATTGTTGCAAACTTAGTCGCAACAGTTGTTATGTCCATGGCGACGTTGCATAACTTTGATTTATTAATCCATTAAGCAGAATGTCATGTGACCCCAACAGGGCTTTCAAGCACCCTTCTGTATATATATAAGTAGTATGTAAAACGGGGCTACCAGCACACTTGCTCCCTTCGGTCGCAAATATGCTGGTAGACGCTTCGCTCCCCGTTTTACATACTACTTGTAAAGGTTTGTTTACGGGAGTGAAGTTGGAAAGATGTTTTGGTCGGTGAAGATGTGATATATATTTTTTTTAATTTTGCTACCAGGTGCTCCATCGCTTTAGTCTCTGAGTGGTTTGCCTACTAGTTACAATAAAATTTATAAGGAAAGTTTTATAGAGAGTCAAAGGATCTTTAATTTTACTCTCATGTAAATTTTTCATAAAAATAATTTTTGAAAAGTTATGAGAATATACATGAATAAATAGCCACCCTGTAGAAATTTTTATAGAAACAATTTTATAGAAAATTGTAAAATAAGTACATTTGCTTTCTTGTATTTTACTCCTAAAATAAATATTAAAGGAGCTATTTTAAAAAAAAAATTAAAAGAAAAAAATAAATTAATACCAGAAGAAGTCCAAGCACTTCGTTCTTAGTGCCTCTATAGCCGAGTGGATAGAGCTTTGAATTAGAGAATTAAGTTTCTGGTTCAATCCCAAGGACAGGATCAAGTTTTTTTTTAAATAATGAGAAAAATTTAATTTAAAGCTGCAAAGAATGACAAGAAAAAAACAGTCCACTCAAAGTGGACTAAACAGCAAAGAATGACAAGAGGAAAAACAGTCCACTCAAAGTGGACTAAACAGCAAAGAATGACAAGAAGAAGAAAAACAGTCTACTCAAATTGGACTAAACAGCAAAGAATAACAACAACATAAGATCGTTGAATAATAATAATAATAATAATAATAATAATAATAATAATAATAATAATAATAATAATAATAATAATAATAATAATAATAATAATAATAATAATAATAATAATAATAATAATAATAATTTAAGCAATTTAACTTAAGTCTTAAGACATCAATGTAAAAAAATATGTATATATATTTTTTTTACTTTTTATTAGCGTTAAGTCGCCACCCAAAACTAATGAATAATAATAATAATTTTTATAACATTGTAAAAAATAAAAAAATTGATTTTACCTTAAAAAGAAGTTAGTTTTAAAAAATCTGCTCTGACAACTTTTCGAATTTACATATTCTACATATGAAAAGTGAAAAAAATTTCTAAATTCGTTAAAAAAAACCGTTTTTTTCATTCCAGGATTTTTTTCCAGAATTCCAGGAAAAAAATCTACGGATTCGAAAAATACATTTTCAAGTTAAATGTTAAATATCTGGTTCAACTTAACATATAAAGATAAATAAGGTATGGATTTATAGGTTTTCAAGTGCGAGGAATCCGAATCTGTTATTATTTTTAAGGTATTTTTATTAGGAAAAAAGTTATTAAAAATAATTTTTAAAAAATTTTAGTGATAAAAGTTAAATTTCAAATAGAGCAAAATTGAAGAACTCAATGAGTTTATTGAAGATAATATTTTTTTTTATTTTTCTATAATAAATTAAGAATTTTAATAAGAAGGAAAGATCTGGGAATGAGCAAAATCCAAATTGACTATAATAAAAAAAATCTTATAATAAAATTGATAAGATCTGGGGCATGTCCTAAAAAAATGGTTTTTAATAAAAAAATCTATAATAAAAAACGCCGAAATTGCGGGTTTTTTATTACTAGCATTAAAAAGTGTGGGTTTTTAAAATTCATAAAGAAGTAGAACAAAAATGTGAAAAAATACAAAATCAATCATTGCTTAATTTGAATTATTTGATGATTAAAAAGAAATTTATGCTCAATGTGTAATAAAAGCGTTCTAAACCTTAAAATTTAGGAGAGAAGAAAAAGAAAATGAAAAAGAAAGAAAAAAAGAAACAAGAAAGAAGAATAAAAAAAGAGAAAGAAGAAAAGAGAAGGAAGAAAGAGGAAAGAAACAAAGGAGTAGAAAGAGAAGGAAAGAAAAAAGGAGAAAGAAAAAAGAAGAGAAAGCAAAGAAGAGAAGAAAAAGTAAGATCATCAAGGAAAATCGATGCAATGTGATTACCAAAAATTGTCGAGAAGGAAATTCAAGTAATTTTAAAGCATATTTTATTGTTTATACCAATATAAAAACTATTGATCCGAGGTTGTATGTTAATAATATGATAAGTATAATTCAGAAAAAATTGAAGAACAAAATTGGGAAAATTTAAAACTGAGTCTCTATTTTTGTTGAATTTTATAAATATTTACCTGATGGAGAAAAACAAACGATTCAAAATTGGTTTAATAGCGGTTCCCATGACAAGTATAACAAATAATTCTCAAATAAAAAATACTATTCATGAAATGATCTAAATGAAAAAAAATATGTAAATTACAAGAGAAGGGTCAGGATGGAATTATCAATAAACTTTTAGATTTGAAATTAAAGATTAGCAAAATATAAACCACTTAAGAGCTTCATTCATTATTGAAACTCCATCAAAATATAAAAACCAAAAAAATTGGATTTTAATATTCAAAATAACAATGATAACGAATGTTTCAAATGCGTGATATAGCAAGATTCTGAATTGTTTAGCAGAAAAAAAATACACAGAGATTATTCAAAAGAATAAAAGAAGGTATCTAAAAAATTACCCAATTGGAAAGGAATTAGAATTCCCAGTTCAATTAAAACAGATTACTAAATTTGAGAACCAAAACGATGTGTCGGTTAACAAATTTGGATTAAATGAGATAAAAAAATATTATATCCTTTAAGAATTACAAAAGTTGAGAAAACTAAACATGTTGATTTACTTCTAATATCAAATGATAAAAATACACATTATTTACTGATGAAACATTTGAGTCCATTCATAGATAAGAAGCATAAAGAAAAAACTTATCCATGTCGATTCTCTTTACATAGTTTTTATAAAAAAGAATTATTAGATAATCATTTACCAGAATGTAGTATTCATAAACCGGTGAGAATGGAATTATCAGAAGGTCAAGTTCAATTTAAACTGTATTATAAACAATTCAGACATCCATTTGTTATATATGCAGATTTTGAAAGCACCTTACAAAAGATACATACGAGTCAGCCAGATCCTAAAGAATCTTAAACCATTAACCTACAGAAACATCAGCCAAACAGTTGGTGCTGTTATACGAAATGTGATGTAGATGAATATTCAAAGCTCGAAATATATGAAGGCAACGAAGCGCCTAAAACATTTGTAGAATATTTAATTTCAGAATCAAACAGAATTTATGAATTATTGAGAATAAACAAACCAATGAATTTAACTCCAGAAGAAAAATTAAATCACGAAAATGCAAACCGTTGTTATGTATGTAAAAGAGAATATACAGAAAACGATCTTAAAGTAAGAGATCATAATCATTTAACAGGAGAATATAGAGGACCTGCCCACAGAAGTTGTAATTTACAAATTATAAATCCTAAATTTACTCCAATAATAATGCATAACTTATCCAAATACGATGCTCATTTATTCGTTAAAGAATTTGGACGTACCGATGGTGAATTAAAAGCAATTCCTCAAACGGATGAAACTTATATAAGTTTCAGTCAGTTTACAAAAGTTGATGAAGGAGCAATCTCAACAAGCATGGAGTTGAGATTCCTCGATAGTTTTAGATTTATGTCATCGTCCCTAGCTAAACTGGCATCAAATTTAGAAGAACTGGGGAAAAATTTAAAAGAATTTACACAAATATTATCAAGATGAAACAGTTTCAGCTACTAAAACGTAAAGGAATTTATCCATATACGATTGGATGGATGATATAGCAAAATTTAATCATGAAAAATTGCCTAAAAAAAGAGAAATTTATAATATTTTGAATAATTGAAATATAACAAAATCCTATACATTATGCGCCAGACTATCTGACCAAATTTAATTGTAAAACATTTAAAAAAAAAACCATATGTTATACACACAATCTGATACATTATTATTAGCGGATTTGTTTGAAAATTTTAGAACAACTTGTTTAGATACTTACAAATTAGATCCAGCACGTTATTTTACATCTCCAGGGTTATCTTGGGATGCATTATTAAAAGAAACTAAAGAAAATTAGGATTTATTAAAAGATCTGAATATGTTGTTAATGAAGAAAAGGGGATTAGAGGAAGAATCAGTACTATAACACATAGATATGCGAAAGCTAATAATCCCATATATTCAAGAAAGTTATAATAAAAATAAACCGCATAGTTATATCACTTATTTAGATGCTAATAATTTGTATGGTTGGGCAATGTCTCAGTATTTGCCTACGGGAAATTTTAAATGGATGAAAAACATTAACGATTTTGATGTTTTAGACATCAGTGATGAATCGAAAAAGGATATATTTTAGAAGTTGATTTGGAATATCCTAAAGAACTACACAATTTACATAACGATTACCCCATAGCAGCAGAAAATATAAAGTTAGATAAAGTTTTAAAATTAGTTCCAAACTTGAAAAATAAAGAAAAATATATCATACACTATAGAAATTTAAAAAAAGTGTTTGAAAATAGGAAATAAACTAACGAAAATACATAGAATATTAGAAATTGATCAGAGCAATTGGATGAAATCATACATTGATCTTAACACGAGAAAGAGAAAGGAAGCGAAGAATGAATTTGAAAAAGATTTCTATAAATTAATAAATAACTCGGTCTTTGGTAAACGATGGAAAACAAAAGAAATAGAGTTGATGTACGACTAGTTAAAAATGAAGAGCAAGCTCAAAAATTAGTAAATAAACCAAATTTCGAATCGTTTAAAATATTCTCAGAAAATTTAATAGCTTGTCATATGAAAAAAACTAAACTGAGATTTGATAAACCTATCTATGTAGGAATGTCTATTTTAGAGTTAAGTAAAACTTTAATGTATGACTTTCATTATAATCATATAAAAAATAAATATAATGAAAAAGCAAAATTATTATTTACAGATACAGATTCGCTATGTTATTATATACAAACGAATGATATATATATAAAGATAAAAAAAGGAATATAAAACTGTTCGATACATCTGATTATCCAAAAGAGCATAAATTATATTCAGAAAAAAATAAAAAAGTATTGGGTAAAATGAAAGATGAAACAGCTGGAAAACTGATAACAGAATTTGTAGGACTAAGAGCAAAATTATATGCTTATAAAACATTAGAAAATAAAGAAATTAAAAAAAGCTAAGGGAGTAAAGAAAAGCGTTTTCAATCAAATGATTAACATTGATGACTATAAAAAAGTATTTTTTATGGAAGAAACTCTATATAGGAAACTAAATTTAATACGAAGTAAAAAACATGATTTGTATACTACACAAGTAAATAAAATAGCATTATCGAAAAATGATGATAAACAATATATATTAGAAAATAATATAAACACATTAGCTTTAGGACATTATAGAATAAGTTAGTTGGCGCCAACAATAGATTACTTTTTAGTTGGTAGTTAGGTTTAAGAAAAAAATAAAAAAACGATGAAATTTTAAAACGTAAGTATAAATATAAAACAATGAAATATCTTGTAACTCTAAATTTGAAAATGAACTTTTAAAAATATTTATAGATTTAAATAATGATAAAAATATAATTTAAAATTTAAAAAAAATTAATTTAAAATTTAAATTAAAAATTTTTTTTTTTAAATATATTAATAATTTCTTTTTGAAAATTTTTCATTCATTAATATTTGCATCTTTTATCCACATTTATAATCAAATAAATTTTAATATATAATATTACAAATTTTTGTGTTGTATAATATTATAATATAATACTTTTGAAAAATTTGGTATGCGGCAGAGCGTGATTTTACCATATTAAATAGTATATCTTTTGAAAAATTTGTTAATGCGAGGTCGAATAATTCGAGGTTGTTTTCCATATTATGATATAATATCTTTTTGGAATGAAGATGGTATGTGCGAGGTGCAACGAGTGTTTGACCATAATAGTATAATTAATATCTTTATGAAAAAAATTGGTTAGTAGCCGTGCTATACGTGAGTTTACCGATATATTTATAAAATATCTTTTGAAAAATTGGTATGCGGCAACGTTTACCACATATCTATTTTTAATATTTGATAAGTATATATGTATTTCATTTTATTTTAAAAATTCTCAAACACTTTGTAAAAAAAATAAAGCGATTCATATGCGTGTATTTTTAATAAAAAAATGTATTGTTTAAAAAAATTATAATTTTTTTTTTAAAATATAAAAAGACCTCTGCCTACAGGCTGAGGTCTCTCGTATATTGTTTAAAAAAATGTATTGTTTAAAAAAAACAACTTGATGAGATGATTCCGGCGGAGCCTAAAGGCTCCGCTGGATTTCTTTTTTTTTATTATAATTTGTTTTAAAAAAAATTTTAAATATAAACTATAATATAATTTTAAAAAAAATTTCAATTCCTGCTTTTCTATATTGTATTATAAAAAAAAATTTAAAATATAAACTATAATATAATTTTTAAAAAAATTTCAATTCCTGCGTGGCCTTTAGGCCATGCAGGATTTTTTTTTTCTATATTATATTATAAAAAAATTTAAAATATAAACTATAATATAATTTTAAAAAAACTTCATGAGATGATTCCTGCGGTGCCTAAAGGCACCGCAGGATTTCTTTTCTATATTATATTATAAAAAATTTTTTTTTAAAAACATAAACTATAGTACAATTTTAAAAAAACTTCATGAGATGATTCCTGCGGTGCCTAAAGGCACCGCAGGATTTCTTTTTTATATTATATTAT
The DNA here is from genome assembly GCA_015478945.1 of Trachelipus rathkii. NCBI lineage: Eukaryota > Metazoa > Arthropoda > Malacostraca > Isopoda > Trachelipodidae > Trachelipus > Trachelipus rathkii. Next base: position 16,654 of record JABUQX010065870.1, on the reverse strand, counting down.
AAAAAAATTTAAAATTGTTATATGTTTCCGTTATGGCAAACTTTGCCATAACGAAAAAAAAATTAAAAATTGCTTAAAGGGACGTTCCTTATGGTAAACTTTGCCATAACGAAAAAAAAATTAAAATATATATATGGTTTAGTGGGCAACCTTAAGGCTGTCCACTAAATAAAAAAATAAAAATATATTTGTTTTATAATTAAATTTTTATATATATATATTTTTTAAAAAAAATATATAATAGAATGATGACGGGGTCTTTCGAGAGACCCCGCCATCACAAAACATATTTAAAAAAAATTATAATTTTTTTTTTAAAATATAAAGAAGCCCTCGGCCTTAAGGCCGAGGGCTCTTGTATATTCAAAAAAACGTATTGTTTAAAAAAAAATATAAAAAAGTAATAGATTCAAATGAAGAGGGCCCCGTTTCAGGGCCCCCTTGAAAAAAAATTTCAAAACGAATACAATTATTTTTTCTTTATAATAAATAATGGAAAACATTTCTATCCAGTGGAAAGATGAGAATAGCAGAAATAATCAAGAACATCATTTCTTATTACCATCTCCTAACTGTAGAGCTATAATTATTGCGAGAGTCTGGAGCGGTACAAACGAATTTCTACTAAGAATGTACTTATGGATAAGTGGTTAGATTATAATTTTTATTTGTTTTTGAAGTCTTTACTCCAGCCAGAATATAAATTAATAAAATCAGGATTTGATAAAGGATATTGTAAAAACGAAGTTCTTGAATTATTGGAGAAAGGAAGGGGTGATATCGATTCGTTTATTAGAAAACTACCTAAAAAGAATAAAAAATCAAAATATAAGGTAGAATATTATGAAGATTCTTTCCGAAATTCTAGACCCGAAGGATGTTAACAACAAGAAGAAAAAATTATTGTATTTTGATTGATATGACAAAATGATTCAAATCAAAGTAAAGCTTAAGATTATTATTACGAGAGGAAGACATAATAATACAAGCTCTATTTATATTAGTCAAAACTATATTTTAAACTTCCTCGTCAAACACATACGATCAAATGCTAAGTGTTTGGATAATTGTTTTCATTACCGATAAAAAGCTTAGTTAAATTTGTTAATTGATTTTATTTCCAAAAAATATGACGTGGGAAGAATGTCGTAATTATGCGAAACTGTTGGAAAGAACCATTTTGGTTACATTGTTATAAATAAAAAATTACCACCAGGAGAAGGAAGAAATCAAGCTAATTTTGACTCTATATATGTACCTTAAAAAGTTTTTTCCTCTTAAAATAATGGTATATTTTACAATACAACTCGAAAAAAGTTACATAAAGAAAATTTTCATTGAGAAAAATTCAATAACCTTAACCCTTGAAAAATCAAAAATATATTAATGAATGAAATTATTTTTAAAAGAACGAAACTGGTTCAAGGACTTGTTAAATTCGGCTTGAAGGACACACCTCATCGCAGAAATCTCTTAAATGCGCTTTTAATGTTCCATCGGAAAAATATTGTAGTTCGGGATCGTTCAGGAAATACAGGAAAATATTCATATTGCGGTCCAGGTACGAAAGTACAAAAAAGATGGTAAAAGAAGGAATATAAATTTGGTTTAACAGTTTAGATAGGCCTGTAAACAACCATGATATAAATTATTTTAAAAAAAAAAAAACAACGAAAAGAAAGAAATGCGGCAGATGATTTATTAGCAAAACAAGCGAGTGAAATTGCGTTAGATCCTAATGAACCAGAGTAAGTTAGAAAAGACGCGAGATTAGTCACAGGAGTTATGGGAATGAAATCAAGATTTGGAATGGGTTTACCATCAAAAAACGGGGTAAAGAGCTCGCGAAATCGGGCTCTGAAAAATTGAGAGAATTATATTATAATCCTAAAACTGGATACTCTGGAATCAACGACTTAGTACGAAAAAGCGGATTATCTTCTAAGATAGTTAAGGACTGGCTAGATCAGCAAAACGTTTACACATTGCATAAACCTATAAGACATAAATTTTCAACGAGAAGAGTGATGGTCTCCAGTGTTGATGATCAATGGCAAGCTGATTTAGTAGACATGCAAAAATATAAATCTCAGAATAAAAATATAAATTACGTATTAACAGTTATAGATATATTCAGTAAATACGCTTGGGCTACTCCTATTAAAAAGAAAACTGGAAATGATATCGCAGAAGCATTTCAAAATATATTTAAGGAAAGAATTCCTAGAAAAATACATACGGATAAAGGACTCGAATTCATAAATAAACCAACTCAAGAGCTATTTAGAAAACAAAGAATACATTGGGTTCGCTATAGAGGAATGAAACGAAAGCTCAACTAGTAGAAAGATTTAACAGAACTTTAAAAACTAAAATGTGAAATATTGACAGAAAACAAAACAAAAGAAAGGATGAATATTCTCCACGAGATTAGTAAAAAAATTATAGTACAAGTCTAATAGAAGTATTTACAATGGACTCCTAACAGGATCTCTGAGAAGATAGTAAATTGTGTATGAAAAATTTATTTCCTCCTATAAGTTCTAACTAGGAAACCCAAAATTAACCTTGGTGATTGATTCAGGTTCAGTTATTGAGATTTACAGATGTTTAGAAATGGCACTCCTCCAAACCACCAGAAGAAATATTTATATATCTGAAGCAATTGAAAAACCAAATCCTATAAAACTATATTAAATAAGAGACATGATGATGAAGAGATTATTGGAAGTTTTTATGAAAATATGAAAGTGAGTGAAATATGAAAGTGAATTATACGAGGTTGAAAAAAATATTAAAAAGAAATAAAAAGAAAAATATTAGTTAAATGGAAAGGATACAATACAACATCTTGGAAATGAAAAAGACTTAAAGGAAATATAGAACGTGAAACGGTAAACAGTTAAACAATAAACATCAAACAGTTAAACATCAAACATCAAACAGTTAAGCATCAAACAGTTAAACGGCTTTACGAAACAGATATCCTATGTAAAACGGAACGCGAAACGGTTAGATGTTTAACTGTTTGATGTTTGATGTTTAACTGTTTGATGTTTGATGTTTTTTTTTCTCTTTAATAAAGGGCATATGTTAATATTAAAGAAAAAATCTGAAACTTTGGATTTAGAAAGAAACTTCAGAAAAGATTTTTAAACGAAAAAATAGGTGAACAAGATATCTATCAAAAAAATATTAAACTACTACAACCATTAATTGAACCGATTAAGGATATAAACGCATCAAAAAGAAATACTTCAAACTCAACCAACACTACCAGCTCTTACTTCACGTCAAGTTCCTTTACCTATTGAAGATGTACCAGCATCACCTAGTACTCCTGGATATGATTTAGGAAAATATCGAAAAATAGCAGGAAAATATTTGCAAGTAATTTATTATCCTAATAAATATGACAACGCATTCGGTATTAAAATGGCTGAAGGAGGTGATAATTTTAAATTAGGTAATGCAACAGTTTAAAATGATGGTAATAATTTAATTATGTTGATAAAACCCCAATACATCGGTTTTACTGAAGGTCTATGGAAACTTCTAACCGTGAAAAATCCTGGAGAAGTTTCCGTAAATGACTATAATAATTATAAGAAAATTAATGATTCAAAAAAGCGTTTTTTAGATACGATGGAAGTACTGCCTAAATCGAATAAGAGTGATAAGTATAAGATGTTTATTAAACCAATATATGATGCATATAAATTCGCTTGATTGAATAAAATCAGAATTACGTCAAGAAAGTAAGAACACAAGAAGAAAGCCAGTGTTGAGATGACTCCTTCGAAAGAACTAGTGTAGGAGGACGTACCTGATATTTCAGGTACGGGATTTAAATTTTTACCTTCAGTCCTAAATGAAGCTTGTTAATTAAACATTAAAATATTATTTTCAGAAATTCAATCGGGTTAATACTAACGTTTTTAATGAGGTAAAAAGCTATTAATGATGAACTGTTAAGATTAGGTATTTGATACAGATATAATAAAATCTTTAAAATAACTTTTTTTTATTATAATAAATGAGCATTGTGTTATCTATTAATACAAATCTGATTTCAAATATAATTTTTACCCTTCTTTAAAATTAGAAAAAGGTAAAACACAATACATGAAATAGCGTTATTAAATATAAAACGTATAATCCAGTACCAAATATTGATGAATCAAATAATAAATTTGCTTATATCGGAACTGGTAAAATTTTGAAATATTATTTCCAACAGGAGCTTATGGAAATCAAAGCGATTAATAATTACATTCAAGAACATCTTGTTAAAAATAAGCATTCAGAAGCATTCAGTATTGAAGCAAACCACATAACTATGAAATGTATTATTCATGTTAGGAAGGCTAATTTTATTATATATTTCGATGAAAAGTCATTTAAAAATCTTTTAGGATTTAGTAGGGATGCTATTGAAGGCATTGGAAAACATGAAAGTGAAAACATTGTTAATATTTCACCAGTAAATTATATCTTAGTTAATTGTGATATTATAGAAGGTTCTTATCTTAATGGACATCAAAAACCAATTTTGTATAGTTTCTTTCCCGATGTTCCTCCCGGTTATAAAATAAATGAGAGACCTAATACAGTAGTATATCTACCGATAACAATTCCAACTGTTAATTTAATTCATTTTTGGCTTACTGATCAATATCATAAACCGTTAAATCTTCGAGGAGAAGAAATAACTATTCGATTACATTAAAATCAACATAAACTTTTTTTCCTCTATAATAAATGGAGTATAATTTTAATTGGAAGGAATCATCAGAAATAGATGATTCAATTAAAAGATTTGAAAATCAAGAATATGAACTTTATACAGGAGTTGATTTAAATACACCTAGTGATATAAGAATATCAGTTCAAAATCAGGATGAATTTTTACTACCTTCTAGAAGTTATATTTATATCGAGGGATCTTTAAAAAAAGAAGATGGATCAACATTTGAAAAAGATCAACCTGGAACTGGAACTGGATCAGGAAAAGAATTATATATAAATTTAATAAATAACGGAATCATGTACTTATTTTCAAGAGTTGAATATCAACTTGGGAATAAAAGTATGGAAGAATATCCAAATCCTGGACAAACATCAACTATGAAAGGACTTTTAACATATCCTCTCAATTATATTAGAAGGTATGAAGTGTTGTATTGTTGTCACCTGATTAATGTGATAAAGTATGTCCAAAAATAATAATTCTGGATATTGGAGAGGCACAAATAACAATTATTAAGAAACTCATCGGGAAATTGGAGTGTAGCTATTCCTTAAGTCATATATTTGGAATTTTGCGAAAATAGAAAAGTAATTTATGCATAAACATCAGCTACATTAAGAGAAAGGAGATGACAATGATGCTATATTTAAAATCATATGATAAAAACGATGATGGTACTTCTATATAAAGTTCCTGATGGTAAAATTATTTTATCGAGAATAGTATGGAGAATCCCACACGTAACACTTACAGATGAATATTCAATTAAACTGTATAAAGATATTCAAAATAAAGTTACTTTAAATATTAATTTTTTGAATAGACAGTGTGAATTTATTGAAGTAAATCAAGGACAACAACAATTCGATTGGAGATTAAATGTTACAGCCTGGTCTGAGAAACCTCGATTTATAATTAGCTTTTCAAGAAACAAATGGTGATAATTCAAATTATGAATAGAGGTATATTTAATCATTGTAATATAACTAACGCATTTGTTCAGTTAAATAGCGAAAGATATCCAGAAATGGACCCAACTTGATTTTAATGAAAGAATTATTATACAACCGTTTATAAAATGCTATCAGATTATCTAATCATATACTTAATAAAGAAAATTGTTCTATTAGTTAATAGAATATCAAAATTTGTATCCATTGCTAGTATTTGATGTAAGTCAGACCAATCTGAAAAAAAAAAAAAATTCAGTTACAGATATTAAAATAAGAGCAACTTTTAAGAAATATATCAAAACCTACAAAGGCTTATGCATTAGTATTATCAGATTGACTTGTGAAACTACAATCTGATGGAAATAAAATGAATATCGCTTTTTAATTTTTTTCTCTTAAATAAATGAGGTATTATTGTATTCATTGTAGAAAAATAACAAATACTGAAAATGTTCAAAAGGTTATGACAAATAAAAGTAGTATGCTTAGAGGTACATGCTCAGAATGTGGAAGAGTCAATTTACTTCTAATAAGATATAAGAAATTAAAAAAATTATTAAAGATTTAGGGGGGCAGATCTGCCCCCCCCCCTAAAGTTAATTATAAAAACTCTTTTAAATAATAGAAACTAAAACGAGGTGGGAACAGTTACTGTTCCCACCTAATCTTAATTTACGATAATTAAAAAAGAAAAAATTATATATAAAATTTTATATATAATAACTTTTTTTCTTCTTAAATAAATGACGTACAACGATATGAAAGTATATCTTACACCGAATCAAGTAAAGAAGTTAAACAACGCAGTAAATAAAAAATCTTCTATATCATTTAGAATCAATCCAAAGGATAAAGGAAACATATCTCTTCTCTTAACTCTAACTCAAAAAGCTAAATTTTTAAAAGGTATACCATTTAATTTAAAATTAAGCATATCACAAGTAACAGCCTTAGCAAAACATGGAGGATTTATAATAACGCTTCCAACATTACTAGCAGCTGCCACTGCAATCGGTTCTCTTGCTGGTGGAGCTAGTGCTATAGCAAAGACTGTAAATGATAAAAAGACAGCTCAAAAGCAATTAGAAGAAACTAGAAGGCATAACCTTCAAATGGAAAAAAAGAAAACAAATGGAAAAGGTCTTTTTTTAAAACCATACCCTCGTCGAAAAACTGGCTAGGGTTTATTTTTAAAACCATACAAAAGTTGAATATTCCGATGAAAGCGTTGAGTCAATATGATCTTATGAAATACGTTAATGAGCTTAAAATTCCAAACTTTGAAGGAATTTATATGAGAGATGCTCTTCCAAAAAAATCTAATAAAAAGGAATGTGGAATATTAAATTTGGATTCAATTAAAGGTTCAGGAACTCATTGGACATGTTGGTTTAAGAATTGTAAAAACTTATGCTATTACTTCGATTCATTCGGTGTTCAACCTCCGACTGAATTTGAAAATTATATTCAATGCGATATTGTCTATTCAACGTATCAAATACAAAAATTGATGAAGTCATTTGCGGTCATTTGTGTTTATTCGTTCTTTTCGGAGTTGCTGTATTGAAATTAAATTTTCATTCAATTCTACAAGAACTTTTTTCTCTATAATAAATGAGTATTAACATCTTTGGAAGTGGACCTTTAAGAGAACATATGGACCTCGAGGATTTCGAGGACTTCTAGAACTGTCAGGAATTGATTTAAATATTTAGATGAAGAAAGGTAATTTTGATATCGAAAATAAAAGGTTGGCAAATGCGGCTAATCCTCGAGAAGAAAACGATGTAACTACAAATATTTATACAGATAATTTAGTAAAGGAAACAAGAAGTAAGGTTGATAAAATGTTAAAACAGACGGGAAATATGAATAAATCAATATCTGAATTACAATCTGAAGGTGATCATATTAAAAAATTTGTTGAAGAAATAAAATCTCAACTCTTTGACATGCATAATAACGTTCTGTTAAAAGATGGTTTTGAAAATGTCTTAAAAACGATTAATAAACAGATTTCAACTCTTAGTAAAATATAAATAATTTTAAAAAAAGAAACATGTTTGCTTACGAAACATAATTTTTCACAAACAAATTCAAAATTAGAATCAGGAAAGTTTCCGTTCGTATTAGGAATGAAAGGACCATCTTCGAAGAAAACTGGTTATGTTATGCCGTATAAAGGATTTATAGATACAATTACATTAACATCTCTAGATGAAGATCGATATATTTTAGTGAAGTTATTTATCAATGGAGATGAAATTAAAGATTTAGATATATATAAACATAGTGATGCAGATTTTAGAATTAATAGAATAAAAAGCATTCATCTTAATGAAGGAGATATCATAAATTTTCAAGCTGCAAGTGATACAACCAATGAAAAATCTATGCATACTATTCAAATGTTTCTAAAATATGATTTAGGAAATCCGAATGACCTTTCCGAAAAAGATATATTAGGAGATGAATCTATTGAGAATAAGAAAATTACGATGGATGATATATTTGAAAAGATAGAAAAATATAGAGGGGTGCCTATGGGAGAGATGGAGAAAGAAACATGGAAAAGGGAAAGAGAAAATTTGCTAAAGAAAAATGGAGATGAGGAGATGACTATTAAAATTCTGATGGATATGATGTTTAGGGATATTAAAGAATGAATATAAACCAGATTCGTTAATATAAATTGTATAAGGGCATAATTGTTTTTCGTTCCCACCCTGTTTCAGGGTGGGAGTGAAGAGACGTAATTGTTTTTCGTAACCGCCGTGAATCACGGCGGTTACAATTTTTAAATTATTATATTTTATTTTATCTTTCTTTTCTACTTTTGTTTAAGTTATTTAAAAAATGAAAGGAGGTGGGGGATATTAAAGAATGAATATAAACTATAAAATTAAAATAATAAAAGATATGTATGGGGGGCCCGTTTCGGGCCCCTTGTTGAAAATATAAATAAATTAGAATATGATAATTTAAATATAAACAAGGGGGCCCCGTTTCAGGGCCCCCCTTGTTGAAAATATAAATATAAACTATAAAACAAAAAACAGAAAACTTTTTTCTCTATAATAAATAGATGGAAAACAAATCAGAGCTAATAAAAATTTTGAACTATTCAACTGGTTACGTGAACACTACAAAACTATCTGATTTAAATAAAGATGTGATTTATAACATCATTGAACTTAGAAAAATAAAATACAAAAAATATGTGTCTCGCAATGTTGCATTTTCTAAAATGAAGTAAACTAATGTATTTCCAAAAGTCGATAAATTATTATTGGAATGATTGATCAAATTTAAAATTTTTAATGAAAGCGATATTAAAATGCATAATTATATTGGTTGAGATAATCTTCAAATTAATTTTTTCATTAACTTTTTTTTCAAAATTGACTTATAATAAAAAAAATCTATAAAAAAATTTCTCTTGCCGAATTTA
>JABUQX010065869.1:0-17094 GCA_015478945.1 Trachelipus rathkii | reverse complement strand
TTCTCTATATTTTGTGATGCTGAACTATCTGTTGTGGATTCACATAATGATTTTCCTATAATCTTTAATTCTGAAATGTTATCACTGAAGTCATTTAAAGGTGCTTCATTACCCACAACCATATTTTCTTCACAGCCTTCGTGTTGAAATTTTTCTAATTGATCTTCGTTAAAGTTACTTTCATTTAAAGTGGCATTTAATTGTAATATATTTGTTCCTGTTATTATTAAATCATTCGCACATGAACTCTCGGAATTTTCTAGAAAACTGTTATGTCAATTTATTTGATAGTCGCGACTTTTTTTGTGTAATATTTTTATCGCTAATAATTAATGATTATATTACACAACTTTAAAAGTAATTCCTGACAATTATTCCTAGCTTAATGAATAAATTGTAATGCCTATTCTTTTATACTCATGTGTGGTTCAAATCTAAAATCCTAGCTGCCTGGTTTCAAAAGCTTTATCGAGTTTCGGCCATCACAAGCTCTGAATTCCTTGTGCATTCCCCCATTCCTTTCGCGGCTGCAAATTACTATTCCATCAGTTAGTGGGCTCTCCCTTCCCCTAATACCTGCCAATCTCGTTTTTTATCTTCCCCCTAACGCTTGCTCCTTTCACAACAACGTCCAGGAATTTATTCGAGATTATTGATCAGGGGCATATATCGTCGAACTATATTGTAAATAATATTTTGATGTGCTTTCGTTCTTCAAATAGAAGAATTCCACTATGCTTAGCGCCCTTCAAAAGAAAGGCAAGTTCTGGTTGGTTTTCTTTGAATTAATTTTTGTTTGTGTATATATTTTTTCCTGTGATGGTTATATTTTTTATTATCTGATTAGAAAAAATGTTTATTTATAACCTGATACTCGGGCTAATAGCTAGATTTTTTTTTTTTTTGCCTCTCTTCCGGATAGTTATTTTTTTACTTATTAACTTTTCTTCTTCCCTTTTCAGCTTAGCTAGGAACAATTGTGGTATCAACTTTTTTCACCATTTAGACTAAATTCTGATAATTCGGTCTTCCAATTGTTTGTCAGAGCTTCTGGATATTTGTGGATAATTGTTTATTACTTACAATATCCTAGAGAGTACGAATACGAAACAATTGAAAGATTTTAAATTTTGTAGGTTTCGCCAAATCACCCGTATTCCGACCCCACGATTTTTAAGACTTCAGTTCCGTTCTGAATATCTTAAAAATTGCGGATCATAGATGATTTTCAACGAAGATCTGAAATTGATGCTTTCCTTATCTCTCTAACCAGCCCATTAGGAACACCGGATAGAAAGTTGTGTATGCAGTTACAACTTAGATTTTTGACGTCCTCTTTCAAAAACCTCTCTAACTATTCTGTCTTCCTAATTAACTATTAATTGAACCATTACAAACGAGTTTAAATAATATTTCTACCTCAGTAACAAACAACATTTTTTTGTTTAAATCTTTTTTTGTTCATTATTTTTTTGAAACCCCTCAATACTGAAATAAATATCCAACTTCATTATATATTGCACCGTAAAAAAAAGGAAATTGATTGATACAAATTCTTATTCGATCAATATCGAAAAATATCGATTAATCGTTGATGTCACATTTATTATTATATATTGTCGTCGATCGATATTATATATCGATCCCTATTATTCGAAATCGCAGCTAAAAATTTATCTGTCAGATAGTAAGGATAATAATTTTGTTCTGTCGATCATTTAAAATTGATCTCGTTTTTTTAAAATAATATTGAGAATTATGTAGGTGATGCTATATTATAGTTACAATAAGTATATAATATAAGTATGATATATATATATAGATATATATATATATATTATAATAATATATATATAGATATATAATAAATAATATATATTATATATTAATATACAATATATATTATTATCGATATATATAATATATATATATTTTTATTTTTTTTATATATTGATACGTATATATATTATATATATATATATATATATATGATATATATATATATATATATATATATAATATATAGTATAAAGAATTTATCATTAGACAAATTCTAATTTTAAAAGAGAGAGAACTTTGATATTGTTAGAATAATAAAAACGACTCTCTTCCGTTATCTACTCAATGACAAGTGACATCGTCAATGGTTTGGTTTTTGTTTGGCAATTTTTTTTTTGCATTTTGATATCTAATTATTAAAGTAAATTATTATTTAATAATCCTCCGTTTGTCTGGTTTTGTTTCCGCCTGACGCAATTCGTCCTTTTGTTATTGATACTGGCAATTGAGTCAAAGGTCGTTGATATCGAGATTAAAATGTCTTATGTACAAAAAATCTCTCCTATCCTCCACGTAGAGTCAATTTAACTGAAAAGTTTTCAATTTAGTTACTGTTAATAAAACTATCTACGTATCTTGATCTAACCCTTCCATCTTTATCGCAGTTTTTCATGCTTCATCCTATTGCTCCTGCCAATTGCATGGGCGGACGTATTTCTTACAAGTATAATATATATTGAACTTAAGAGTTTTTTTTTATAACAATATCTTGAGGGTCATTTTCCGAGAATGTTGTTACTTAAATATCATTCATGAATGAGTGGCCAGCATCTGCCATTCTATGATAAGAATCATTTATTTTTAATATTTTTATAATGTTGTTGGATATAGCTAACAACCATTCATTCATTATTATTTATTGATATATTGTACAACATATTTACACCGTTTACAATATATTTTATTTTATTTTTTATTTATTACAGTCGTACTAAGAAGGGGAGCGTGACTTCATCTTCTACGTATTGTAATAAGTTTAACAACCCTTTATTTTTAACAGGACACAACTATTTCCGAGCATCCGGTCGTGTGCGCGTTAGGGGTAGTTGTGGCTGGGAAAAGTGTTCGGCTGTTTAGTGGGGGCTGGTGCACCCTTCACCCATTGAACAAAAGTGTTTCGGCTCTGTTTAAGTGGAGGGCTGCTGCACCCTTCACCCATGAACAGCCGGTACAGAATCAAAAGCTAAGTAAGTTATAATAATAATTAATAATAATGTTTATAAATTATAAGATTAATAATGCTACTAATTTTAGTAACAAATAAATAAGTTTTTTCATTGAATAATAATAATAATAATATAATTTGAATAATAATATATTTAGAAATTTTATATCAGCCTTCCTAATTTAGATGTGGAGCTTTGCATTCCTTTTCCAATTTCCTAAATGTATATATCGATCACTTCATGATCTTATTTTTTTTAAGGACTATTCTAGCTAATATAGCAAATAGAACAACTTCCCTGGTTCTGCAACTTTAATCTATATTTTGCCTTTGGCTCCACTGCAGGGCATTCATCAGAGACGAGTTCTAAGTACCTGACCATTTAACAAAAGCATGAAACAAAATAAATGAGTATTTTAATATCATAATTACTAAAATGTGAATCTAACAAATATAAATAGTTTCATAAACTAATTCGGAGGCTAAAATTTAAAATCGTTAACCTAAACAATGTTTATATCAATAGAGCCAAGGTTCTATCTAGCCAAATATTTAAAAATCATTCCCCACAGAAAAAAATTTTTCCATTTCATTGTACTTGCATGTTGAATGCATGCTTGCGCTTTGTGCTTTTTTCTTAGTATGCCGACTCAGTCAGCCGCAATTCAAAAAAAAATTTTCCCTGCCCTCCCCGGTTGTGCGTATGTCAAAATCTAGCAAAAATTGTCAGAGATCTGGGTTTGGGGGTTACCGCTGATCTGTTTTCAAGTGTATTCCACAGATCTTACTAGGCCCTCTCCCCGCCCATCATGCTTTTAGTTTGAGACCGAAACAAGTTTGCAGGAGAATTAGTAGTATACCGATGATAAGAGCATTACATGCCATCTTTATTACAGCAGCTAATATGGATGTTACTATACTACATGATTCCCATTCTCGCTTCAGTCCCACTAGTTTCTATCCAGAAAACCATTGAAGAAAGTATTCAATGAAAATATCAGGTACAAGGAAAATAATTCAATATCACAGTTGCAAGTCCAAGTCTAAACGCGTTATAAGAAAGAAAACTTAGATGGTTACTATAAGCCATTGAAACTATTCTTTTCTGTTTTCTGCAAAGAACAGCTGGGACTAAGGACGAATGTGAATCATGTAGCCAGGGTTACCAATTCACGTAATAAAAGAAGGCTGTAATAACCTCTTACATCGGGGCCGAGCTGCGCTGCTATACTACTAATGCTCTCAAGCTTCGTGCTCTCAACAACATTAGAATACAGACACATAGTAAGATACTTTGAACACTTGCAAAAAAACGATCACGGAATCCCAAACCCAATCTCGACATATCTAATTTGACATATTACACCGAGCAGAAATTTTTTTTTTGAATTGAGCCTGGCTGAGTCGCTCTTAATAAAAAAAGCACAAGCCAGATTAATCAACATCACAGTCAATGAAATTGGAAAAACTTTTTTGAACATCTTTCTAGCGTTTGGCTTAAGATAGAATCTCTCTATTGAATAATCTATTACTACTTAAGGGATCTTTACATTAACATATAGTGATAAAACTGATTAATCTTGTTAAACTTCACTATTTATCATTTTAATATGTAAATGACCATTTATTGTTTCATCATTTGTTAAATTAGCTCCTAGTCAACTCGTCTCCTTTATGCCATTTTGAAGTGGCAGGGCAGAAATATGGATTCATTAAAAGTCGAGAAAGCAGTTCTATTCTATTCTAGAATATGTCCTTAAAAAACTCAATCATGAAGCGAGTTGATAACTTTAGGAAAGTGAAAGGCTTCCAAGCTCTATAATAAATATAATTAATCAATAATAATGAATAATAATAATAATAATAATAAATAATTAATAAAATAATAATAATTAATAAAATATAATAATAATAAGTAAATAATAATAATAATAATAATAGAATTAATTAAAATAATAGAATAATAATAATAATATAATAATTAATAAAATAATAATAATAATAATAATAATAACTTAATATAATATAATAATAATAATAATAAAATAACGAAGTATAATATTAATAATAATAATAAGCTAATAATAATAATAATAATAATAATAATAATAGATAATAATAATAATAATAATAATAATAATAATACATAATAATAATAACACAGCCTAAAATGGGAAATGATGACGAAAAACTTTACCACTGATGTTGACGGGCCTAGTCTGGATCATCTTGGAGAAGGCCTCCAAAAGTTGAAGCATAGCGCCGTCGTGTGGGTCTCTTACGAACTCTTTCACAAATAACTGCTGATACCACATAATTAATAAATAATAATAATTAATAATAATAATAATATAATCAATATATATAAATAATTAATAATAAGTAATAAATAATAATAATAACTGTTGTAAATATATTAAATTCTTGCTTCCATTAACAGCACCTATGGCTCAGATACTTCTGTATATTTCCGTACAACTAACTAATAATAATAATAATACATAATAATAATAATAATAATAATAATAATAATAATAAAATAATAATAATAATTAATAATAAAATAATAATAATAATTAAATAATAGTAATAATACAATTAAAGTTTATATTAATGCTAGTTCTAGTATTCTTGCTAATAATATTGCTATTAATAAAATGTTATATCATGTTATATTTTATTTTATTTTCATAATAAAAAAAATAATTAAAAATTTTGCTAGGTAAATTAAATTTGAATATTTTTTATAAATTAAAGTACAGTCTTTTTTTTTTAAAACCAAATATTAATCGAAGTCTATGTTTCGAGCTATTCATTACTTTCCTGTGACAGTGAGGTTGGCCCAAAATTTTAACAAAACGGTTCTCTGGTTAGGTCATAAAAGGTTAGCTCAAGACGAAAGATAATCATAGAGCAAAAGAATCTAATTGTTGTTTCCAGTTCTTATAAACGTTTTACTACCCCGCTGTCCGTGCCAACGCCCTTTTTAGTTCACCATTGACAGTCCATCTGATTATGTTATACCCGGTTCGTCTAACTCTCTCTTTCTTTTTACTAGACCATTGGTGCTAATTTTGCGGAACAAATTTATCTAAGAGATGCCAAGCAGTTATCACAAGGCTGACCTATTTTAACAAGAGCAATATTAACGTTTAAGTATTAGGCAGTAATCCGAGACTTTCGATCAAAAATATTAACAAGAATATTATCTTAAACCTCATTAAAATTAAGGAGTAAGTCCTATATTGATCACTAAATAATTAACAAAAGGAAATCCTTTAAGCTTGATCTATATTAAAAAGAGGACTCTGTAGCTAAAAATAAATATAAAACAGAGTAATCCTAAATCTCATCAAAATATTTTTAAAACGGGTAGTATCATGAATCTGATATAAATATTAAAGGCAAAGTAATCTAAACTGATCTTTATATCAATAAATAATCCTAACTGTAGATATAAGTATTAGAGAGAAGTTAATCTTGATTCGATATAAACATAACAAAAGTAATGTCTTACTTTTACTGAGGTGTTAATAAGTGTAATCCTAAACTATCTAAAATTTTAAATGGTAATAATAATAACAAACGAATCCAAATCATTAACAGAGTAATCCTAAACTAATCTAAATAATTAACAAAAGTTAGATCCTAACCTGATCTCTTGATCTAAAATAATAAGATCATCCAATCATAAAACTTTACTAAAAATATTGTAAGAATCAAAAAACCTTAATCTAAAAAAAATTAACAAGACGTTATCTTAGCGCCTATACGTCGTAAATATGACACTTAAGTAATCTAGGGTCCTGTTTTAAGATTAGCCAAGAATAATCTTAAATATTAAAAGGCAATCCATAATATTGAATATAAATTAGCCAGAGGTATTATATTCATCTTAGCCTTTCAAATCATTAACAATTACTATTGCAATGGTACGTGCTATCATTAAGCAAAACAGAGTAATTTAATCTGATACTACAGCATTAACAAAAAAAAACTACTCAAATCTAAATTCCTATTAACAAGAGCTTAAAATTCCAACTGTCTCTATAAGATCATTTACGTGAGTTAATCCACCGCCACTTATATCTAAATAATTTAGCAACAGTAATCCTAACCTTACAAAATTTAGCAACGATGTATTATTATAACTAGCGTATAATATAATTAAACAGGGCTAAACATTTAACAAAAAGTAACAAAGTAATTCTAAAGCTAATACTAAATATAATAAAGGTTTACTAGATCTTTTTAACTAATGCTAATATTTAAAAAGAACTGAATCCTAACCTGATCACTAAATATTAAAGTAATCATAACCGAATCTAAATCAATTAACAAATTTTATTCCAAAAATTGATCAAAGATGCATATAACAAGATAGTAATCTTCTCCAGTTCTCGCCATAAAACCAATTCAATCCAAAAATTATCTAACATATTTAACAAAATTTAGGAAACCGAATTTAATCAAATAATTAAGCAGTAATCCTAAATAATCTAAACTATAACAAAGATTCCTATCCTCAATAAATAATCCTAACCTTATATAAGCTGTTATGAGGCATCCTCTCGCTAAATCTTCGGAGAAGTTCTGGAAAGCAGAAGTAGCGCAATTGTTGCAAGGGGGTCATCTCACTCCATTTATCCTTTTGGAGATTCCTATCTCCCACGGATTTCTAAAGCAAATATATACTATTATATATATAATATTATATATATATTATATATATATAAAATATATATATATATAATATATATATATATATAGAATATATATATATAATTATATAATATATATTATACTGTAATATAATAAATATTTCATATTTTCGGGTAACGAGAGGCCATCGCGTCGGAACCCACGATACAAATACATGTCACACGAACATTATTCTTACCCAAACGACTCGTGATATAATTGGAAAATTAAATCTTTATCGCTTCATTATATTACCAGTAATTATGCATAATCATATATATTTTATATAATATATGATATTAATATTATATATATATATATAATATTATATATATATATATAGTATATAAATATATAATATATATAATATATATATAATATAATAATAGATTTTATATATATATATATATATATATGCTCAGGAAGGCGTTCACCTCCAGGGGACTGTATTTCCTCACACTAGACTTTCATGACATTACTTCATCCGGTTTCACTTGGTTCCGTCCTGAGCTAAGAGCAGTTGCTAGCGCAGTTTCCTCTCTCTCTCTCTCTCTCTCTCTCTCTCTCTCTCTTCTCTCTCTTCCTCCTCTCTCTCTCACACACACACACACACACACCACACACACCTACACACACACACACCCTACACACACACATATATATATATAATATATATATAAATATAATATAATATATTATATCAAATATATAATATATATTATATTTATTATTAATATATATAATATATATAGAGAGAGAGAGAGAAGAGGAGAATAGAGAGAGAGAGAAGACGAGAGAGAGAGAGAGAGAGAGAGAGAGAGAGAACAGAGACGAGAGATGAGAGGAGAGAGTGTAAGAAATTATAAACTTTATAATATAATATAATATATTAATAATAATATATATATATACATAGTATATATATTATATATATATATAATATATAATATATATATATATACTATAATATAATTATTATAATATAAGTATATGGTAAAATTTGTTTCTAACTGTATTCGAGAGGTTAAGAAGAGAAAACCCTAAGCCAAACCAAATCTTTTCAATAATTTATGATCGTTTTTCCTTACTTATTAAAGCCCCAATTAATATTTCGACATTATTTAACACGCTCAGAGCACGCCTGAACAGTTCAACAAGGAATACCTTATGACTACTTTATATCATGTACAAAAACCTGGGAAACATGAAATGGTAGATCGTCTCGCAATTACAATTTACGTTATCGTTTTGCAATATATATAGATATATATATATATAGTATATATATATATATATATATATAATATATATATATTATATTAATATATATTAATATATATATATATATATATATTAATATATATATATATATATTATATATATATAATTAAATAGACTCAAATAAATATGAATTATTGAATTAGTTATTTAATTAATTGAGAGATTATTGAGATATAATTGAATTAGTTAATTTATAATTATATTATGTGAGAGACGGATCGTTCATTGATATGAAGTCGGACTGCCAATTATGATCTGCGACTTTTATTATTATTATTATTATTATTTTTCTCTATGTGATTAATTAAATAACGGACGAGAGTTCAATGCAAAAAGGTTACAGGTAGGTTTAGAAGGATCTTTGGGAGGGAAAGAATTGAAAGTGAAAGAAAATAGAAATATTAAAAGAAATACGTGACGAAAGAGAGGGAGTACGGAGGTTACGAAAGGAAACACTAAGGGGAGAATGGGATAAGGGGAAGCGCGGGAACGAGGGAAAGGCGAACGTGAAAGCAAAACATGAGGGACTGTTGAGTAATCGGGACGAAGCAAAATGCCCAATTCCGGAGTTTATGCAGGGGAGCAGAGAACCCAGACCAGGGCCCGATAAAGAGAGAGGAGAAGATAGAGAGAGAGAGAGTAGAGAGAAAGAGAAGAGATAATAACGAAAGTGACTATTATGATGTAAGTGTTGAATAATATGACAGTATAAACTGTCAAGTATAGACGTATAAGACTCTCAATGAGAGACTTGACTATAGCAGATCTATAGATAGGATCTCTCCATACTCTTATAGTACACATTCTCTCTCTCTCTTCTACTCGAATCTCTCTACATCTTCGTCTCTACTCTCATACTCTCTTTACTCTCGTCTCTTCATCTCTCTCTACTGGCTACTGCTCATCTCCTCTATAACTCGTCTTCTATCTCCTCGCATCTCTACTCATACAATTCTGCTACTCTCTCTCTCACTAACCGATCTGTGTAATTCGATATTTTCTTCTTCTCATTATTTCTCAATACAACCATATAGTCGCTAATGATCGAATATAATAGTTTATTATTTTTTTTTTATACTAATAAGGATAGACTACATGTAATAGAATCTCTCACTCTAAAAATATAATAGATAGAACAACAGCAGTCTCTCTGCTCAGCGATAGAGATGTGAGTGAGGACTTCGTCCTCCCAACTGCATCCTATCCCTCGTACGGTCTGTGCCCCTTAAAAAGAATAAAAAAAAGTATAAAAAAGAATTATTATAATAAAAATTAACATGATAATATATAAAAAAAAGCAACTGGGGAAACTCTCGGGATCTTTCCTATTGAGTTGAGTTAAACTCACACGCCGTGCACGAGCAGAGGGCATCTTTCCGATTGAGTTACGCGATAACCGTCCTTGGAGAGGATAAGTGGTCCAATTATTATATTATTATATAGATATATATAATAATTAAGTAGATAATAAGTTTAATATTAATAGTATATAATTAATATATTATAGATATTAGTATAATATATATATATATATATAATAATATATTATAAAAGATATATATATAGATATATATTATATATATTAATATATAATATATTATATATTATAGTAAATATGATATATATAAGTAATGTTATAGTTTGATTAGTGTGTGGTGATTGATAGTATAATATATATATACATATATATATGTGTGTGTGATAGTAGGTGTTGTAGTAGTTATGTTGAGTGATGGATATTGAGTATATATATATAATGTTGTGTTAGGGTTGGAGTGTGGTTATAGGTGTTGATATATCATATATGTTGGTGTGAGGTATGTAGAGTGTGTGAGTGTGTAGTCTCGGAAATCCTAGCACGTTTTCTATCTATGTCGTGAATAAAATGTTGGAAATTTGGTTTATGAGTAAAGTCCTCCTCTAAATCACTAAACCTAGTTTGATAATTCTAAAATATATTATATGTTTTATAATATAAATACTCCAATTTCATTTTAAGAAAGGTAGAAGATTATTGATTAAGTTGGTTAAATGTGCGTATTCTCCTGTGATTAGTAAGATTGTAATTAATATTTATTAATTTAAATATTATTAATTAATTGAATATGTAGTTATTATTATTACTCACATAAACATTATCGCACTATGAAATTATGAACATGTATCTATACACGAAATGATACTATAACACATACAGTCATGCATTATCCTATCACAACACACACACACACACACACACACACACACGAACATCACACCACTACTATCACACACTAACACTAACATCACACACAAACTAACACACATCCACTAACAACAACTACTAACTCACACACACTACACTAACACACACACGCCATCAACGCAACTCACACACGCCATCACGCACACACACCACACACACACACACATCAACACACCACACACACACACACGCACACATCCATGCACACACACACTTATAACACACCAAACTACAAACACACACACACACATACACCACACCACAGACACGCACGCCTAACACACACATACATCATCAACATACGCCAACTAATACACACACTCTCATGTCGAGACATCACACACAAGCTACACATTAATCTGCACACTACTACCAACAAATCACAAACCCTAACACGAGTCCAAATCTATATTCTACATTCACATCACTATTACGATTATCACACTCACAATAGAGCATTTACAATGCGGGTATTGTGACAGAAGGATTAGAGTTATTTATTTTTTATTAAGTCATATATGTCATGTAGATGTTTATAAACAATGCTTATAAAATATGATTAAATAAATTTGTTAAGTAAAAAGTTTTATGATTTCTTATTGTATTGTACTCGTGAGTTTACGGTATGATTTAAACTTGTGTTTTTTAATATTAGTGGGTGATTAAATTGATGTGATGTGAAAGATTTTCTATTTTGATATATTTACTGTAAAGGTTAATATTTGACTCTGCACAGATTTTTAATTGGACTTGTGTGGATTGGATATGGATGTGGTTCGATATATCGATCATGTCATACCTCGTAGTGGATTGCAGAATTTACAGACATATATTCATATATTACGGAATTATGATTAATTTGTGTATTTTTAGAGTTGGGCCAAAAATGAGTTAGTATTATTGAAGTAGCAACATATTCCATGTTTTATTATCGTGGTGCACTAGTAATTAATATGCGTGTAAGAAATCGAAAGTACTCCCGAAACTCATCATAGCGGAACTTTCTAGGATGCACCGGCAGACCCGGCCATCTCATCGAGCCATGTGAGCTAGCTGATACATGGAGCTGACGCTTAGCTGACCAAACTGCGCCCCGGATGCTGCTCTTGAGTTAGAGAACTTGGCCTAGCAGTCATGTGCAGTATTACAAATATTAAGATTAACTAAGGTAATTTACCAGAGAGTAGAAAGAAGAAGTTGAGATAATAGAAGAGATAAGAGAGATATGAAAAAGATCAAGAGAGGACGAGACGTTAGAGAGAGACAACCGGAGGTAGAAAGAACACAGTAAATGATACTATGATAATTTATGGGAGAGAAAGGAAGAGATGAAGTAGTGAAGACGCTGTAGTAACTGAACGTGGTGCGGAAAATTAATAACATGCCATGATGAATTCATTGTATGAAGACATTCAGATGCTGGTACGCCTCAGTAAAAGCAATGAATGAGATACAATTGGAAAATGACTATGATGATAATGTAGTAACTGAAATAGAATTTCCACATAAAATTGCCGCCAAAACAAATGAGTCACAGAATCCACCGGCCGACTTACATGGAAGTAATAGAAGTGGCCTATGTTACAACATACCTACTAACAACTTTTCAAGCAGGGAAACATGGAGGTGTCAGTGTCATATCAGGATCTAGAATGTTACAACATACATCTGATAAACGTATCTTTGTACGAAACTCTTTCCGCACAGTATCCTAGCGATGTTAAAGGCATTTTAATATCGTATTAATATTATATATTTATATATATATATATAGATATATATAATATGAATATATATATATAGATATATATAATATATTAATATATATATAATTATACTATATATATATATATATAATATATATATATACATATATATTCCTATATTATTTAAAAAAATAAGATTTTAATATTAATATCTGACAATATATATATATATATATATAATATATATTAAATATAAATACACTATATATATATATATATATATATTATAATATATATATATTATATATATGATATATATATATAAATATATAATATATATATATATAAATATAGTATATAATATATATAATATATATGCAATGATTCCTATCTGTAATATTCATAATAATAAAATGTAAATAATAAAATTATATTTATTTCCCTATTTTTATTTTATTTATTGTTGTATTTAATATGTCAAGGAAAACGTGAATTTAAAAGTTGTATCAGGTGAAGTCGGAGAAGGAGATATATGATGTTTGTACTTGATTACGTATGTCTGTGATACATTGTTTAGTTAATTAACGAAACACTTGAGATAAAGAGTTAACGGACTTAGGGGGAGTGATTTATTAATCTAACGATTAATCGATACTTTATTAAGAAAAATGATATGCTTTCTTATACAAAAAAAAAAAAAAAAAAAAAAAAAAAAAAAAAAAAAAAAAAAAAAAAAAAAAAAAAAAAAAAAAAAAAAAATTTTTTTTTTTTTTTTTTTTTTTTTTTTTTTTTTTTTTTTTTTTAAAGCACTAATTGTTTTTTTTGTTTTGTTTTTGTGTTTATCGATTATTCGATTAATCGATATTTAATATCGTGAAGCGTAACTTTAAAGACGTAAAAGCATTTAAAGCATAAGTGGTAATAATTGTTCGTATAGTCCATTATTGTATCGAGGTATTAAGGCATCGATGCATCGATGCATCGAGGCAGTAATGCATTAATGTATGTAATATGTCAATACATGTTCATATTGTTGGTATCGCAAATGCGATTATTGTTTATACTGCCTTTAAGGTATGTAAAGTTATATGTTTTAAACTAAAAATTCTTGTTTTACAGACCCAAAAGCAGTAAACAGTAAAGGAGTTAAAGCCAAAGATATTATACACAATGTTGCTATGCAAATGCGATATTGTTTTACTGCTATAAGGTATGTTAAAGTATATGTTTCAATGAAATTTTATTAATAAAATACATTAATAATGATATAAAGCAGAAAAGTAGAAAAAGTAAAAGGTGTTTTACATACTCTAAGTAAGCTATGGCTCAGAGATGTATGATTTTCCTACTCAGCGTGTGGTTCTTTGCGCGCGGTTCTTTGCTACGACTGCCTTCGGCTCTTCAACCGCTTTTGCGAGGCGATTCTGGTCAATGGCCACGCGGCTGCGAAACAACAATACGATTGGCAGGGGGCCGCCCTACCTACGATGCCGAAATGCGGGCTCTCAAGCCCTGCGTGCCGAACTTGCGATGATTCCAGACCAACGACTGCGAAAATTGCGGAAAACGCAACGATGGCGACGACGACGATTGAAAATAAATTAACAAGACGCAACGCTTTATAAAACAAAATGGCGGACGCAATGAAAAAACAACAAGGTTAAAAAAAAAGGTCCATGAAAGAACATGAACAAAACTAAACTACACATACATAAACTTAAAAATAACTAACTAACGTATCTGAAAAAAAAGAGGGGGCTCCACCCCCCCTTTGGGGATACCCCCTGGGGTGAATCCCATACATAAAAATCAACCCAGGAAGGTACGTGAGAATCTGGGATGACAAAACGATACCCCAAAAACACCCCATGAACCTACGTGAGTGAAAAATATATATGACTATACTGACATGGTCTGTTTCACCCCATCTGAAGATGGGGTGATGCTTGGATGTCAGTTAGTGTAACTATACTACTCCCGTAGTTCCCCGGAAGGCCGAGAGACTCCGACTCCTGCCATCGGTGCGGTATACCCTTGGGGTATTCTTTAATTAAAAAAACAAAACAAAACTATACTAGACAAGCTATTTATTTTAACGAGATAGCGTATAAAAGGTCTTAAATAGGCTTTCTCCTCATATTACTATAATTATTAACAATAATTTTTTTTTTTTACATTTTCCTATCTAAAATTTTACCAGGATTCCAAAAATGTATTCCTTTTTGCTGTAGCTATTGTAGTTTTTGAGATATGATTTTTTTTTTCATTTCGACCCTAAAACGTCTATTTATGTATCATAGAGGCTACCTGTGAAAAAATTTTTTTTGATCCGAGCTCCCGTTCCGTGTGGGCGTTAAGTAATTTTACCTATATAATATATATATATATATATATATATATATATATATATATATATATTATATATATATAATTATATATATAATATATATAAATATATATATATAATATATATATATATTTATATATACTATATATATATATATATTAAGGGATGTACCGATAGTATCTGTATCGGGTATCGTATACGGTAGTATCGGCCTTTTGATAGGTATCGTATCGGTATCGGCGTATCGGTTAAAATGCCGATACATTAGCCGATACTTCTTACTTTTTGGGTGGAAAAATATGAGAAACTTTTAGATTCAATTAAAAATCTAGTTTTCGGATAAATAGAATTTGCGTGAATTTTCAAATTTTATGTTTTTTTTTTTTTTTCCTCCGGATTTGGCCTGACTGTATTTTAGATTTTTAGCTTTTCTCCAACTTGGTCTTTAGCGTAAAATTTACCTGTTTGGACAGCCATTATTAATTATAATTTATACAGATATATCTACTTTTTTAGTTGAATCAATAGTATTTATTTTTTTAGTGTACGAATTTCGTGAGAGCGTGTGAGTGCGTGAGTGTTTTTTAAACTTTCTGGATTATTTATCATATTTAGATATTTGCTGTAAATAGGCGTTTATCGTTTTAAAATTTAGGTTGTTAGCGTACGAAAAAATTTTCCTCATTTCTCCTTGGGTTTTTGTCTGTTTGTTTCTGTCTTGTTTTTTTGGGTGATTGGCGTGCTTGCGTGTGCGTGTTGCGTGCTGCGGTGGGCGAAAAGATTTGCGTGAAGCGTGTCGCGTGGCGTAGTGCCGGTGTGCCGATAGCAGCAATTTGCACAGGCGTGGCATTTCTTTTGACCTTCCAACATCAAAATGGCTTGCACCTCCCTAACTCTGCATCCATGCGATTTACTACCTCTCTAACTCTAAAACCTAATTTTATGCCCTTGTCTGAGACCCAGATGGCCAAGAATTCATCCTTCAACTTGTTTAATATATCCAACTATAACTTATTTTTATAATTTTAGCTTGGAAGTGGAGTATGTGATTATGTTAATATTAACACTCCCATAGCACGTCTCAAGAATTAGAATCTCATAACATCGATTCTCTTTGGCTTAAAATCTTTCTCCTTCTACTACAATAATCTTTGCTTCTGCTACTGTTCTCCTAACGGAACAGATTTTCATGCCTTGTTTGATTACCCTACTACTTTCTCACGAGAGTTATATCTTCTCATCCAAATAACTGAGGTCCTCTATTTAGGGGATTTCAAGTACACAAAAACGAATTGTTGCGGTTCCTCTCGTACTGATCTTAGTGCGAGGAAGCCGAATCATTCTAGTAATTCTCAACGATCTGGAGCAATTAATTAGTTCACCTACACTCAATCTCGGATCATCTCAACCGATTGATCAACACACTTGACCTATGTTTTATTGCTAGTTATTCTCTATATAATACACCACCTTCGCTCCTATCGGTAAATTCTGACCACACCTTATATCACTTAATTTAATACTTCTCTCCAACATCTGCATCCTGCCCTATGCGGTTTTTGGCCATTTGATCGGGCCCGATTGGGGGTGCGTTGTTCTACGCTAACTATAATTGACAGTGCATGAACCTACTCGCTACAGACCCAGATAAAATTAACCTCTTAAAGACGCTTCAGATTTCTGCGAATAAAGTGGGTTAACATGTAATATTTCAATGGATGAGCAAGTCGCGATTCCTTCCTTGGACTAAATCTTTTTCTCCGGCAAAATCCATGGTTCAGATCGTGCTTTCCCCTGCGCCACTCTCGCG
>JABUQX010065868.1:15000-24447 GCA_015478945.1 Trachelipus rathkii | reverse complement strand
ACCAATTAGGGGGCTTTGATTGCTAGCTTATTATGAAATGGTTGGGTACTTCCACAACCCCAACCAATAACCCGTTCCTAAATTAGGGAACCTTGTTTCCATGACTACACCAGCTGAGGTTGTTAAAGCCTATCAGAATAACCTACTCACTCAAAACTTACGTCAGCCATTCCAGGAGCCACTGCGGCAGCAGTGTTCCATTCCTAAAACGCCAGAATAATCAAACCTTTCAACGAATCGCTTTTCTCAGACCCCTCCAGCGGTTTCAATCTAACATCCTACATGCTTATTTTTATTTACATCACTCCCATCCACATCCATTGACTTCAATAAGCCAGTTCATCCTAAGTGATGCTTTGGAAGATGCTCTTTAGACAACTGAGTCACTGTCTATACCAATGAGGAACGGTTCCATTCTGATCCGTGCCGCCTCTAGAACTAAAGCCTCATACTTGCTTTCCTATCGCATCTGGGGGAAGATTCCTGGTCATTTCTAAACCTGATGATGTTACCGTAACACATCAAAGGACCATAATATGCGGCCCCCGGGAGTCTTGTTTCGCATACTTCGAGAAAAACATTCTCACTCATTTACAGAAACATAACGTACCAATAACCTTCGCTGTGCCCTTCCCTCCAACCAAAGTAAAACTTCGTTTTACCATGCACACGGGTCGGACCTATGTGCTTTTCCCGAGAAGGTGCTTCAAGTGCCATAAATTTGATCACCCCCAAAAATATTTTCATCCTCCCCAGACCATATGTCCGACCATGTTGAAGAGTTCTCTCCACCCCCCCCGAACTGTTTGAAAAACATCCCCTCCTGTAAATGTCCAAGCTGCAACGGGACCAGCACCCAGCATCCTTTGTCCACTACCCCTTCTTAGCCTTGGAGAAGGAAATACTTGAGAAGTGAGTCCTTTTATAAGTATGATCATCGAAAAGCTACCCGCCGTGCAAAGGAGAAGCTGACTCAACTTCCTCTTTCATATGCTGCGGCAACGAACATTACCTCTGTGATTGTCTCTAACATTGCCCATCGCCCCCATGCGTTTTGTCCGGTACCTGTTCCACTTTAGCGTTCCCCCCTTTTCCAAACTTCTGTGCCGAATAAACGGATTCATCCTGCAAGCGTGTGTGTGTGATTGTGTGTCTGGACAATTGTCCTCCCCAACTCTCCCTACCATGGTCCGCGGCCCACTCGTTGTTCATCGCCGACACGTACTACCCTCTCTCATATTAATCCCCTTGAAGTGATCCGTCCATGCCGCTCCCAAAGGGGATATCTGATTTGCCGACCTGGTTCAGGCGTCTCTCTGAGGGTTAATGGCAGTCCGCCCATTTGCCTTCTCTGGAGACATCAACTCTCCTACTCCCGGGAAACGAAAATGCTTCGGTTTTCTCCGGGGAAACTTAAAATACCCTCTTAGACGGTCTGAACGCCCCTCCCCTTCCAAGAGCGGATCTTTCCAAACCAGACAATCCGTACCTCACTTGCATTATTGAGCCAGCGCGAATTCTTAAAACAAAAGGAACGATTGCACTGGGGGGGGACCTTGTTGTTCTGCATGTTCCAAATCAATAACGGGCTCCGTGTTTAATAATAGTGAACCCGCCTTCCGGCCGGCCTGGCGACATAAATTTCAAATAATCCTTTTTTTTTTTATCTTCCTCTTTATTTAAACTGAACGATGACACGACAGTAGCGCGATTTTCCCTAAATATCCGAACAAATCCCCTTGGATACCAACATTAACTTTTTTTTTGCTGAGGAAAATGCCAGCTTTCCTTGTAGGAATTTAATAAAATTCAACGCCTGACATTTTTCTGCCTGTCTGACATCTAGCGTAAACAGGAACATTATCTCCACTGCGCATACCCTCTCCAAATGACTAGCCTTTTCTTTTTCTCTTTTAATATAAAAGCCTAAAAAAAATCTCACACGGAAAGTGCAAATAGCCTTTGCAAGATAGCTTACCGTAACCTCTGCAGTTTAACTTCTTAAGCTTTCATATTTTCATTGTAGCTTTTTTTTTCTTAAAAATGTTTATCCTCTATCTGATCGGGAAACTATAATCATGCAACTGAGATCGTATTATTTCCAAGTAACCGTTGGCCAAACCTACAGACACTCATAATTTTGGAATGATTGACAACTTAAACTTGGCTCCTAAGTTCATATTGATTTGTAGTTCTTAACAAGTTTCAACTAAGTTTATTTTACTCACTTCTCTAATAATATTTCTGAAAAATTTACATAAAATTTAGATTTTTTTTTTTTTTTTACCCATAGGGTCCGAAGAGGTGGATCCTGAACACCAAACGAAAGGAGCCATCTCTTCCACCTCAATTAGAAGCAAAGCAACCTTCGCAGAATTTCCAGAGTTTTTTTTTCTTGTCCTTTTTTTTTTTTCTTTTTTATTTTTATTTTTTTTTTGTTTTTTTTTTATCTTTGGAGAGATAAAATATAAAACTTTAGTTATTACAGGCATTAAACTAAGGCTGATGTTTAAAGAAGGCTAAAACACAATTATCTCCATTATATTTTAATTTAATTTCAAAAATCCTAACAACATTACTACATTAACAGTCGTATCTATAGATAATATTTGAAAGACAAAATAAATGCCTTTAAAATGAATCTACTTAGAAGGCAGTACCTTAAACTACAAAAGGGAGACTTGTTTGAGATTATCGGCAGCCAAAATTTCCACTTTCGATATTTCAAGTTTTTTTGGCAAAATCAATACAGAAATTAAATTTTCATCAAAGTTTGACGTTCAAAAAGGAGTACACCCGTTTATTTATATACTCAATTGTCTTTGTGCTTGAAAGGTGCCAGAAGTCACTTATGCGGACAGGAGCTTTTTTAGCTCACGCGGCGAGTACGTTGCTATCCATAGGAGAATTAACTTCTAATCTTTCACTTTTTTCCCATCTATGTCATGGAGCTCTCTCTCGCAAGCGAGTAAACCTCTCGCTGGTTAACGCGGCGTGGCGAAAACCGAGGAAGTGAGGAGTGCAGAATAACGCCAGCCGATAAGAGATGACGATGCAATGCTTAGAGGAGAGCGTAAACTGTATCATTTACGGAACTTTCCGGAGATGCAACCTCCCACACCCGCTAGAGCCACACGGGAGCCGTGCATCTGCAATCACGCAAGACAGGAGCTCCTCCCAACTAAGCGTTCTATTTTAACTTCTTACAAGAATATTATGGAGGAATTGGGCCTCGAGCTTCCATCGTGCGGACGCTCTATGGACGCTGTACAACTACCTTATATTTAAAACGCTAGCTTCGTAATGAACGGCTGGTGCGCAATGACTCGATCGATATTTTCCCGAGCTCGATTCGAGTAAGAGAAAAGGATCTCAGGAATTTTCACATTATGACTCAAAAAAAATTTTACGAAGTTTTAACCTCTCCTAGTATCGCTGTTTACGATATGTACGAGGTTATGAAAAGCGATTTAATTTTTTCATTCGCCTTCGAAGCCACTCTAGAGATGAAACGTCTGAAAAGCGGAAAGGATTTTGCCTCAATGACTCGTTGCCGACGGCGTGGGGATGACGATAGCGATGAAGATCGCGGCGACGGAAATTTTACTTACCGTGGCATTCCGCCACCGATTTTGATTAGGATTTTCAGAGACGCTGAAACGTTCTACGAACGGTTTAAAAGTATGATTTTAGAGAGAAGCGAATTGATAACGACGTGCGAGAAATTGATACGACATTACTCAAAATTAAACGAGAACGTTTCGTATTTAGGGGGAGACTTTATCCTCAGTTCGGATAGAATCATCGTGACGACTTTAAATTTAATCGAAAACGAATTGTTGAGGTATAAAATTCAGTTGATGGAGATCAACCTCAAAAAATGCTACTCCTCCGTCATCGAAAGTTTAAAACGAACTCGCGAGAATCTCGACCACGAGGATAAGGACAACGACGACGACGATGATGACGACGACCAAAACGCGCATTGTTTTTATTATTCGTCATCGTCGTCGTCGATGTCAAGTTCGCCGCAGGGCGCGAATGATGCGTTACACTGGCGACCACAACGGCGAGGAAATGCAAGGCCGCAACAACAACGACTAAACTCGTTTTCAAAGAAATTTAAAAGAAATAATAATAAAATCGACGAGGATGATAACGATAATAAACAAAATAAGAAAGTTAGGCAAAATGATGAAAACCAACAACTAACCATTTTCTCAGCGGAAAATGAAGACGCGACGAAAACGGCCAAGCAGCAGCGGCACCAGCAGCAGCCTCCGGTGCGATCAAAAAATAAAGAAAAAAGATCGGAAGAAGAAGAAGAAGAGTTTGACATTAACGGAGAAAGATATACGCATTATAAAAATGTTTCTCCGAGAAAATCGCGTAGTGAAACCTTGCCTTTTGAGGTCACTTCTACGCAAACTCACGAAGGCGGTAGTCAGCAGCACATATCGGCGCAAATTAATGAGGAAAATTGTGAGCCATTTAGTTTGCGGCGCGGACGAGATGTACGAAACGAGAAAGGAGGGGTAGAATTTGAGAAAAAGGTCCAAAGCTTCGAATCATTAGGACGAAAAACGACTGAATTTCAGCAACCGTCGCCATTAAATTCACCTCGACGATGCAGCGATCTATCAGCGACAACAATTTCAACACCTCGATCACCGACGAAAAGGTTTCCACCGATCGACAGCGAAGATTTAAATGGAAAAATAATTACGTGGGCTTCGGCGACGCCACCACCGCAACGACCGCATTCGTATTTGTCTCCTCGCGTCTTAATTTCCGAAAAAGGAATGAATACATCGGGCGACGTTGTTTTCCAAACACAACCACCACCGCCCGTTTTATCATTGTTGAATTTACAAAAACTGTCATCGGAGACGGATAGGGGGTTTTCTCTGCAAAAGGCAATTCCTCAAGATGAAAACTTTATGCCCAAAGAAATGAACGCATCGACGCAATTGCGACACGAGCACGCCATACCGCGAACAAAAGCGAATAATTCCTCCCCTCGGCAATCAGCTTCGATGATACCGCCGTCTCCAACGCCGCCGCCTCCTTTCGCGCCAGCCTCATCAACGAGAGTCGATACTCAACGAACTGACGATTTCCTAAATCAATCATCGACATCGTTAATGGCTCAATCGCAAATTTCCTCACAATCTTCGATACCTCCACCGCCGCCACCACCGACGGCAATTTTTTCATCATCGTCGATACCACCGCCGCCGTCGCTGCCGCCGATGCCGCCGCTACCAATCGCAACAACATCGGTAATAATAGATACGACATCGGACGAAATTTCCCCCAATGAGACACCCCAAAGCGAAATTGAATCGTTGCGCGATTATAGCTCATCCTCGCCAGATAAGGACGCGAAATCAACTTCGAGCGATTCGCTAATGAAAAGAATGGGCCGCAAAATACCAAATATTTTGAAACCGCGGAAGAAGAATAAAAAAAACGCGAACTCCTCTTCGAGTGTTCAAGAGCGATTGAAGAAACCGGAACCAGTCGACGAGGAACCGGAGACCGACATGATTAAAAGCATACGGAATTTCGATAAAAGCGTTTTGAAGAAAACTATTACGGTAAGAAGGGAAGATAAAGATTTTGAACCGAATTCTATCATGGATGAACTTTTTGATACGATTTTAAAAAAAAGGCGTGAGAGGATCTCGTACTCTCCTACGGAAGAGGCTAAAAAAGAAGAAGACGAAAGCGAATGGAAATAAGGAAATTTAACTGAATTTTTTTTATATTGTTCAAATTTATTTCAATAACGAAATAAGAAAATAAACTCAAATTTATCGGATAAAGACTTTTTATATCCTCGAGTCCAGCTAACGTTTAGATATGAGAGGAAAAATAATTATATTAAAATAAAATTTTTTATTATTTAAAATTTCTATACAACTTAAAAGGCAAGTAACGTCGTATTAGGCAAAGAAACGATATCGGGCAAATCGCGAATATATTTCGCCGTGTGATAAAATAGCATATTTGTTCCAAAAGACAAAACGTGAGCTTGAGGAATTCGGCGTTTCATCATTTCGTGCTGCTCGGCCGTCCCGGCGATATATTCTACGATATATCTGATCAATTCGAGCAATAAATGTTGCGGTTCCTGAGAATCCGCGAGTAATTCTACGTTCTGCGCGATCATCGGGTTGTTATTGTAAATTCGTTCTCCACCCCCGAGTAGGTTTTGCAAATGCGACGTGGACGGCAACGATGACAAAGACGCTTTCTCGATTTTTTCATCGTATCCGACTCTCTTACTTTTAGGGATTTTGAAAAACCGGTCGTTGTCGGACGTTTCCTCATTTCCTTCCGATCCCGAGATTTCGTCGCAAGAAGGTGGCGAAGATGACGACGAAGAAGAAGAAGAAGAGGAAAGGAAATCGAAAGGCCCCCCGCCGTCATCGTCATTCTCTTTCCCATCGAGACCTTTTTCATAATTATTTTCGCGCGGGTCTCGCGAGCGCGTTATTCCGAATCTCATCCCATTCTTCGTTTTCACACGATCGTATAATTTCCTTTTCGCGTAATACTTCCAAACATTATCCATGGCGTGGTTGAAAGATATACATTCGTCTAAATTTAAATTTACCATTAATGCCAAAACGATAGCCACGATATTATAGACGACGAAGGAAAAATCTGCGCGATAAAGGAATTGGCGGTCGTCGCCGGTATAACGTTTCATCGCGCTATACCAGCTAAGGTAAGAAAAACTTTTCCCATTTTCGTTTTTGAAGAGTTGCGATAGGCATTTCGTAGCCGTCGCTTCTAATTTCTCGGAAATTTTTTTTTCGCATGATTTGCATTTGTAGCCCCGAAACGACGACGATTGAGAAACTTCTTCCCTCTTTAGTACACGAACAAATATTTCTACGGGGCACAAACAAAATTCGTTTTCGAACTTCAAAAAATTTTGAAGCACGGAATCTCTTCGCGAGTATTCCAAATCGTCGATTATCGGTTTCGCGTAATCGGAGCCGCAAAGAAGAGACCAAATAACGGCCGATACGCCGGAAAAACAAGTGGAGAGTAGTTCCGATAAATTGTAAAAGCAAAATTCGGTGGAGAATACGTCGTACATTTTATACTTTTTGTTGAAATAAATCCTAGTTCTACTCCTAGACGTCGGTAGATTCTGCCTTTTTTGCAACACCAATACTTTCGGTTCCTCTTTAACCCCGAACACGATCCTCTCGGGAGTTTTTTTTCTTCTTTCTAAAATTTCGGATACGATCGCTTTTTCACGCGCTTCTAAAATCGAAGGGAAAAACACCATATCGACATCGGTTCCGTATAAAAGAATGTGTCTCACGTTCGAAGCGCACAGTCTCTCAATCATATTTCTCCAACTGTATTCTCTAGCGTCTATTTGGTCGCAGTTCGGAGTGCGGAAATTCTTCGGAACGAAATATCTTTTCATACTTTTGACCGACAATTCTTTTTTCTTCTCGTCCAAATACGCGTCGAATAAAGATAACGATGTCTTCTTCTCGAATTTCGGCGTCGATTGAGAGCGCTCCACGATCGCCGTCGACGCCCTTGTTCCAGAATCAGTTCGTTTCTCGGAGGACGATTTGTGAAAGGGAGATCCAGGAGGGGATCGTTTATCGGCGTAAGAGGCGGCGGCCGCATTATTCTCGTCGTCGCGTACACACACCCATTCCCCGTTGTTTGCTGAATTGAACAAACCATCCTAGACACTATCGACGTCGGCGTCGTTCACCCACCCTCGCCCCTCGAATCTCAGCGACGTAACACTCTCCGAGGTTTGAGTACCGTACGAGGAACGCACCGCATTATGCTGTCAGCGTTACTGTAAAGCACGTACTTATCCGTATAGAGAACCGATATTGCACACGATGTCGAATGAGTGTTCTCTCACTCTGTGGTAAGCCTCAAACCCATTTTAACTCATATCGCATATATATTCTGTCATGCTATAAGTGTTATAAACACATACTCAAGCCTAAACTAGGAGTAGGAGAGTCACGTAGGCGAGAATTTTTAATACTAATTTATATCGCGCAATTCTATCCACTTGCAGACTCGACTGATAGCCTTTATTACCCCATAGGGGTACCGACACACCCAATAACGGGGGTACTATTTGCGTGGCTGCGAGGGCGAGCGTCTAGGAAAAGATCATTCCTGTCGAGAATAAATAGTGGGTCCTACTTCAATCAGCACGATAACTCTATGTTGTCGCTACTATTGGGAACGGTACTTCAAACGCTTCACGTCTTTTCTTCTATACTACTGTCGCTCCTCTGGGCATTCTTTTGAGCAACGCATGTAGCATCATCTCTTCATATCGATGAATGAGGACAATTCACACACATTTATTGCTGAACTTAGCCACGTTCATTGGTCACGCAGTTCGCGACTAACTCGCGACATCCTGGGTGAGACGAAGATTTTTTTAATCTTGGGCAACACTCCCGTGGCCACTATAAGACAATATTGGACACTAATAAGCACATGTGCGTCAGAACTAAGAAATGCACACCGTTTAGATCGGCACCCTCACCTGGCACTCATCTAATACTCATAGAAAACTAATAGAACATCACTAGATACTTCCTTTACGGGGATTGGGAAAACCATCACAGCCATCAAGTTAGCGTGGGTCAAAATTGGCCCCATGGTATATGGTAAGGTCAAAGGCGAAATATCATGGTCAAACAAGGTAAAGACAAATCAAAAACGGGCTAAGTCCCTAAAGGAAGGACAAAAAATTACCGGTGGGTCAAATTTGACCCACGGTAAATGGTAAGGTAAAAAGCCGAACATATCTGTCAAGACAAGGTAATAGAATCAATAAAATAGGGCTAACGCCCTAAACGGAAGAATCAAAAATTACCGTGGGCCAAAATTGACCATGGAAGACCAAAGGGTTGGTCGAAAAATAGGGTGGGTCAAAATTGACCCATGGAAGACCAAAACGGGTTGTCGACAATTAGGGTGGGCCACAAACTTGCCCATGGAAGACCAAAAAGGGTAGCCAAAAAATTAACCGTGGGCTCAAACATTGCCCACGACAAGACCAAAAATTAACCGTGGGCAAAAAAAATGACCCATGGAAGATCAAAGGTGGTCGAAAATTAGGGTGGGCCCAAATTGACCCATGGAAGACAAAAGGGTAGCCAAAAATTACCGTGGGCCAAAATTGAACCATGGAAGACCAAAGGGTAGCCCAAATTATCGTGGCCAAAATTGACCCATGTTATATGGCATCATGGTCCAACAAGGTTAAGACATCAAAAAAAGGGCTAAGCCCTAAAGGAAAGCCAAAAATTACCGTGGGCAAAAAATGGGGAAACCCCCCCAATTGGGGGTTTTTCCCCCGGGCAAAAAAAATTTAGGGGGCGTAAAAATACGGGGGGTAATACGTACAACGGTTGCCTGCGCAAACCG